>CM076577.1:80823411-80895808 GCA_034641835.2 Pinus albicaulis
TTGATCAAGCTCTTCATTCATGGCTTGAATCCAACATTCATCTTTGCTAGCTTGATTGACATTTTTTGGTTCAATAGTGGATAGAAATTCCAGATAGCTAGAAGATCCCACAAGAGTCCTTCTTGTTTGTACACCTGATCCCTTTTCTCCCAAAATTTGAGATTCTGGGTGATTCTTTTGAACATATACGGATGGAGCTTTTTCAGATAAATAATCTTCGGGTTCTTCATTGGGTTCAATGTCTATATTATTCCTATTTTATGTAGAAGGATATATTTCATCATCGTCTTCATCTGTTGTTTGTTTTTCTTCTTTTGGAGCTGCAAGAGACTCATCAATAACAACATCAATACATTCAACAATCTTCCGAAGTCTTTTATTGTAACATTTATATTCCTTACTCCTAGAGGAGTAACCAAGAAATATTCCTTCATCTGCTCTGGGTTCAAACTTGCCAAGTTTTTGATCATTATTTTTGATAAAGCATTTGCTCCCAAAAACTCTAAAGTGCTTCACAGTGGGAGGGTTACCATAGCATAGTTCATATGGAGTTTTATCACTATTTACATGAACATGTGCCTTGTTAAGAATATTTACCGCTGTATGTGATGCTTCTCCCCAAAATGTGTCAGGTGTTCTGGAATCATCAAGCATAGCTCTAGCCATTTGTTGAACTGTTCTATTCATTCTTTCTGCTACGCCATTTTGTTGTGGAGTGCCAACTACATAAAAATGTCTTTTTATGCCATGTTGTTCACAAAATTCAAGGAATTCATCTGATGTATATTCTCCTCCTCGATCAGATCTAAGACACTTGATTTTTAGATCTAATTCATTTTCAACCAGTTCTTTGAAGATCTGAAATTTCTCAAATGCTTCATCTTTGTGTTTAATCAACCCAATCCAACACATTCTAGATAAATCATCAATAAATAAGATATAGTATTGTTCACCACGTGGTGAATTTTTCTTCACAGGTCCACATATGTCGGTATGAATGAGTTCAAGAGGCTTACTTGATGAACCTTCCTTGGCATTAAATTGCACTCTGGTTTTCTTACCGAATTGGCAAGATTTGCATATGATACTTTCAGGTAGTGTAATATTGGGAAGATCACGAACAGCTTTAAGTTTTCTTGATTTGTTGATTTGAGAGAAGCTCAGATGCCCCAACCTTCTATGCTATAGCCAGTTTTCTGAAGATTTACACAAGTAACATTGTTCTTTGCAGTTCTTTAATACATACAGGTTGCTTGGAGTTCTGTTTCCTTTTATAATTGTTTTACCTGTATCAAGATCACGTAACACACATTCATTTGAACTAAAGACAACTTCAGTTCCTTGATCACACATTTGACTTACACTTAACAGGTTATGTTTTAATCCATCCACATACATGACATTATTAGCTTTCACCTTTTCTTTAGAAAAACAGATCATTTTCTGTTAATGACAGCAGGAGTATCATTTCCAAATGTAACATTATTTTCTTTTTCTAGAGCACTATATGCAAGAAGTTTGTTTTTGTCACCTGTCATGTGTTTTGAGCATCCACTAACAATGTACCATTGATTTTCTTCTCCTTCTGCAAATAAAGCTATGCCACAATTTTCAACCTGTAATTCCTTCTTTTTCCATACTTTGGAGCTTGAAGGAAAATGCTCTTTTGGCTGGACTTTGCTCCTGCATTCAGATTCTTCATGGCCAAATTTATTTCAATAAGCACATTCAACTTCATTTTGAAGAGGAGAAAATTTGTTATATGTATCAATCCTTTTCTTTCTTGATTCTCTTGTCATGATGGTTTTATATGCAACACATTGAAAAACTTTATGACCAAAATTGTGACATGAGAAACATTGTCCATTGAAGAAGAAATTTATGTGATCATGAAATCTTCTACTCGAATTTACCTATTGATTGGTGTTTATTTGAAAGGTATTCATGTTAGTGTTCTTTGAATTGAGATGGTCATGCTTTACCTGTAAAGATTCTTTATTCCCTTGCTGAGTGGCAGAATGTTGTGTGCTGGCTGTAGCTATTTTTAGATAATTTGGTGCTGAAGCCTAAGAAGATTCTCCGATATATCCAAGACCTGTCTTTATAACAGGATAACATTGTACCTTGATAATCTCATCTAAGGTTTCAGATCCTTTAGAAAACCTAAGATTCAAAGTCTTTACTTTCTCAATTTCTTTTCTTAGACTTACTATTTCATATTCTAATTTCTCATTATGTTTCTCCTTTTCTTCAAGCTGGTTTTTCAGAGTTTCTATGGATATTTTACTTTATTCTATGCATATTTTGAGTTGATTGATTTCATCAAGAAAATCATTGTCCTCTAAAGCATCCATAAAAGTATCTTTTTCTTCTCTAGACTCCTTTTCAAATGCCGTGAGAAGTCTAAGATCTTGTTCACATTCTTCCTCACTGTCTGATAACCCATCACTGTCTTCATGAGTATAGTAAATTTTTCTAGTGCTAAACTGATTCTTATTCCTTCTTGCTACTTCCTTTACTTTTTCATGTGTTTCTTTGTGAGAACACTTAGCAACATAATGACCAACTCTTCCATAAGCAAAACATTTGAAAGGAAGCTTACCTCTGAACCGTCCTGTACCAAGTTGGAGTTTCTTTACAACAATTACCTCATCTTCTTCTAAGATATACCCTGATCCTTCTGTCTCTTGTAATTCTTTCCATTTTGCAGAAGCTCTAAAGATGGATTCTTTGACTTCAGATGGTCCTCCTCTTCTCATTTCATATGCAGTTAGTATGCCATGAAGTTGCACCACAGTAAGATTTTGAAGATCCTGCTTTTCTTCAAGAGAAGAAACATTTGACTCAAATTTTGTCGTTAGTGATCTTAAAACTTTCTCAACCAAAGTAGATTCGGTTATTGTTTCTCCCAGATTTCTCATACGATTTACAATATCATCAAGATGTAAAAATAAATTGGCAATGCTCTCCTCATTATGCATTTTTAGATTCTCATATTGAATTCTGAGAGTTTGGAGTTTAGCACTTTTTACCTTTGCATCACCTTAATAACTTAGAATGATTTTGTCCCATATTTCCTTTGCTGTATTCAGCTGCATGACTTTGACAAATTCTGATTCAATTAGACTTCCCAATAGAGCCTTGACCGCTTTTGCATTTGTTTCGTAATTCTTTCTTTCTGTTGCATCTGTTGGTACTACGACTGGATATTGATATCCTCCTTCAACTATAGCCCATACATCTGCTCCCAGAGACTGAAGATAGGATCGCATCCTTATTTTCCGAAAGATTAGGTTTTTTGCATTGAAGAGCGGAGGCCTGATATATGTTCCTTCTTGATTGTTCATCTTGTTTGATCTTCCTTCTAGCGGCTAAGATTTTTCAGAAGGACCTGCTCTGATTCAAATTTTTGGGAAAAATACTGAGAGAGGGGGGGTGAATCAGTATTTAGAGCTGACTAAATTTTTTTTATCAGAGATCTTATTATGCATTTAATTCTTTACTTAGATTATTGCATCATTCATTCATCAGAAGTTTAGTAAGTAGTAAGCTTGTGCAGTAATAATAGAATAAGCCATCACACATAAGAAACACACATTATCACCAGTATTTAAGGTGGAAACCCAATTTGGGAGAAAAACACCGCTGCTTTCGTCTCTGTCTTCAATATTTATTATAAAGAAAAATTCTTACAATTTTTTACTGGCGCAGACTTATACCAGCACACAGGCACCTACCTGTAGAAGGCTACAACCTTCTCTCGTTCTCCAGTCACTACTGGAAGGGAGCTCCAACCCCCTGAATTAACACCAGATTTTACTGGAAGAAAGCTTCCACTTTCATACTGAAGGCTTCAGTCCTCAGATCCACCAAATTTCTTCAATTTCTTCATCAGACTTGCGCCATGTCTTCATCATTTCTTTTGCAGATCTTCCTAGAGATTCATCATTTCTAGATCTAGAGATCTTGATCCTTCATTATATCCACAGGTGCATCATAGATTCAGATCTATCCGAAACAGAGTTCAATCATGCAAATATCTCTTAAAGAGATTTATTCATTAACAACCCCTCCACATGCACACGTTGAACTATGCACCTCTTCTCCTTATATAGTTTTAACCTTTATTAATACCATGAGTCAAAACCACTCAACTGCTGATGTTATTCCTGGACGAGATCAAATAGATAATCCAGCGGGGTCTACCCAAGCCCAAAACAACTTCTTATTGTTCTATTTTCTTGGTCTGGAAATTAGATAATTAATCTAAGGCTTTTTAATATCTCAATCTGAGATTGAGGTATTAATCCAATTCCTCCTTTAGTTATGAACTCCCCAAGGCATATATATATCGACCCCAGGTTTATGTGTTCGTGAGATCAACACATATATTAACCCACGTTCATTTCATCACATGTTTCATATTTTGCCAACTTCACATATTCAACATCCTTTATTAACCCCGCAAACCTTAGTTTAAAAAGGTCCCAATTAATATAATTTAAACTGGGCCCACATATATGATCAATGACCCAATCACATACTTGCACCGTACTGTGGTTATCCATCGTGCACCTTCCTCATATGGCCATTGTCCAATGGCTCCCATCCAGATCGACGACGCACAAAAATATCGTGCGGCTTCCTTGCTCGGACATTAACGCGCGATGGCACGCAGTGATGGCGGTTTTGCAGATTCGTTCAGGGACGCATGTCGCTCGTTCTATGGAATCGCTCCCAACCTCTTGAATACCGCTTGCCCGTCGAAAGCGGTGCGATGAAAACCGAAAACCCCCTTCACTGTTCATTCCACTCGTGGTTCCTCTCCTTCGCTCAAGGTTCCGTCCGCCTTTATTCCGTCATCGCTACGTTTCTCCATGAAGGCATAACCTTGTTTTAATTGTTCTTCCTCCACGCGATTATGTTAATGTAACTCAGGTTATATATATCTATATATGTATTCCAGTGAACATGCTTTGTGATCATGTCTCCATTCAATTGCATTCTTTAGCAAGCAGGTTAACCCTATCGAATCCACCATACAGAATTACATCCTTTACCGATTTTCTAGCTCGTGCTTTTACAGAAATCGAATCCATCAGCCCTTTACTCAGCCATACTTAACACATATTGAGAAGAGACCAGAACCTCCAACTTTAGAGTTTTTTCAGTATGTATGAATACACCGAACTTATTCACACATGATTTAACACGTCCTTATTCACATCGATTCTCCCAGAGCTTCGATTAATGTACACTGCTAATGGTTTTCTGAGTCATTATCTGCATCCTTTGTCAGAGAGAGTTTCCATCAAGGACGATCATATAATAGGATACAAGAAACATATTGCCAACAATATATATATATACCCTTGATATTTTTATTCATGCAATTCTAGGATAATTATCATGGTAAATAGACTTACCCGATTTCTGAATCTCTTTGAAAAAAATGAGATTATTCCCTTGCTTGAAACTTCTTCAATTTCCTCTCTTCTGTTGTAATTAATACCAAAAATAAGTCCTCTGTTTTATAAAACTGATAAAAAATTCACTGTGTAAAATACCAAGACCATAAAGACATCTCTACAATGTTTTGCTTCTCTTTAAAATCGTGCCTCAATCTCTGTTTGCAATCATTTGTTCAAGTAAATCCCTTCTTTGCTTAAAAAATTTCTCATTGTGTATATGAATAAGACTCTCTGCATTTTTGTATGCAACAATTTTAACAATTATGCATGAAGAAAATAGAGCTAGAATACTTGATCTTTGATTAATTGGAAGAAGACTTATAGAGGTTTCTGAGTAATTTCTTGTCTTCATGTGTTAAACAATACCATTCTAATTAAAAATCCTCTCAACATCTTTGAACATTCATAAACGACACAGGTGGCAAGGTATGTTTAATTTTGGCACGATTTTTCAAATCTGTAACTGAAGTCTTGTTCCCTCATATAATGACACATCTTAACCAACATATTGAGTTTAACTACCCTTTGAATTTGCTTACTGTTGATGGAAATATGAGATTGATTATTACCTCTTCACTTTGAGGAATATTTGGATTTTGTTGGGAAACACGGTCAACTTGGCGCAGAAGAAATCTCGGCCTTCAATATCCTCGTTAAAACCAATGTGTCTCTCCTTATTTCTCCACACAGAATTCACAATTTCCTCACCTACTTATTATGCAATTTCTTCTTTGCTAAAGGATTCTCTGAATTATGCATACCACTCTTCAATTTTTGTGTTTCTTTGCATGTTTTCTCCTTCCACTAGGGTTCTAATTACGATGTGTGAGTGCACAATGTTACTCTCATCTTCTGAGCTTGTTTTTTGTTGTGATGGTGGAAGAGAGCATTACACAGAGCTTTGTTTTATTGTTTTTTTGAAAGTGTTTTTATCGTTTATCTTGTGCTCCCAACTCATCTCTAAATTTTGTACTCGTGGTTTCCTATGTGTCACAATTTGACTGTGTTCTCATTTCATGTACATTCTTCCTTCCACGGGTTTACATTCTTGTCTTATCACCATAGTATTTTTATTACCCATGCTCTGTTATGTACATTCTTCATCATGGCTTTGTTCAATTATTTGTATTCATATTATTTCATGTATTTGCAATCATGCATTTGAATTTTCATTCCTTTTTCATGTTTTCATATTGCATGATGCATTTTGTATGTTTTCCTTTCGATTCCTTTGTTTTTCATTTTTATATGCTTATCATTAATTTGTTTTTAAAATGAACATATTCATAGGTCATTTCAAAATCAAATTTATCTTATAATGACACTAACTCCTTTTTGGTTTTGTAGGCAAGCAAGGTAATTCCTTATGAGGAAAAAATTTGAGCCACAAATTTTGGTCAAAAATACTTCTGTATGAGGAGTATATGAGGTTGATGTAGGATTATGATGAAATATTTTTTTAATGTATGATGTAGGATAATGGATGTAATAGGATTATGATGAATTATGATGAGGGTAGGATGAGGTTAATTTAATGTTTTTAATGTAGGATGTAGGTAGGATAATGTAATATGATGTAAGATGTAAGTAGGATAAATTTAGGATGTAGGATGACACATGTAATAGGATGCATATCCAAGTTAAATTAGTTTAATAATTCTAGAATTTTTTTCAAAATCAAAGCTTTTAAGAACACTTTTTTTTTTACACTTACGATACTTTCCTTCCGCGCTTAATAGCTCAATATCAATGCTCATTTGTGATGTCCTTTGCTAGTACTTGACTCCTTTTTTAATGATGATAGTTCTTCAAAGATGAATTCTGATGGAATGTAGATGCTTGTATCTATTGATTGGATCCTCTTGATGTAGATTATGATGTTTCAAAATATTTTTGCATCTGATATTGATTCAGGTCCCTTTTGATGAATATTGATGTCTCAGGTCCCTTCTACAATCATATGATATTTGATTATGTTCAAGTTCTTTCTACAATGATATCTTAATGTTGTTTCAGGTCCCTTCTACAATGATATTTGTATGTTGTTTCCGGCCCCTTCTGCAATACAATTGCTTAAACTATTTGCATAATTTTATTATGAATCTTCCTCCTTGCTTCTTTTGAGACTTGTCCTCAAGTCTTGGAATTCAGGAGGATGATTTCTGCAAAATGAAATTGAAGAAATTGTAAAAAAAAAGTAGGGAATTCATATTGGAAAAAAAAGTTGGGTTTCTAATATGAATTCGAGTTTTTATTGTGCCAGTTTCATGGATTTTCATAACCAAACTCTTTTATTATTTTTTATTATTTTTTTAATTTCTATTTTTTATTCTAGAAGTAAGGAAGGCATATCACTATGTTGTTCCATTATTTCTATATTATTTTCTTCTGAGACTCTTTTCAGAAATTCATCTTTACTGATAGGCTTATTATAGACTTCGAGCCTATGTCCATTAGCTAGAAATGAAATTGATGCTTCATCAATTGTTTTTATTTTAACTGCTCCATTGTCAAATATTTCTTCTATCTCATATGGCCCAAGCCAATGAGTCGTAAAATTTTCTTTGAAATCTTTGAACTTGGAGTCATAAAGTAATGCCTAGTCTCCTTTATGAAAAAATATATTTTTGATAAATCTGTCATTCCATTTGATTCTCTATTGTTGCACTAGTGATGTATGCTCAACTACTTGTTGTCTCATTTCATCTAGTTCATTTAATTGCATGACTCTCTGTTGTTGTGCTTCTCACAGGTCCAATACCAATTCTGCTGCAAGTTTTAATGTATGAATTTGAAATCTTGCTTTGAAATATTTGAACTTGGAGTCATAAAGTAATGCCCATTCTCCTTTATGAAAAAATATATTTTTGATAAATCTGTCATTCCATTTGATTCTCTATTGTTGCACTAGTGATGTATGCTCAACTACTTGTTGTCTCATTTCATCTAGTTCATTTAATTGCATGACTCTTTGTTGTTGTGCTTCTCACGGGTCTAATACCAATTCTGCTGCAAGTTTTAATGTATGAATTTGAAATCTAATTGGTAATAGAACATCCTTACCATATACCAATTGATATGGGTTGAATCCAGTTGTACTCTTCCATGTAATTCTGTATGCCTATAATGCATCTCTTAAATTTTCTGACCAATCCTTTCTATTAATTTGAATTGTCTTTGTCATGATGTTTTCTAGGACTTTATTAGTGGATTCTACTTGTCCATTTTCTTGGAGTTGGTACAGAGTATACTTCCTGTGTTTTATTTTATACTTTTCCGTAATATCCCGGACAGGTTTAGAGGTGGACTATGCTCCTTGGTCTGTAACAATCTTCCTTGGAACTCCAAATCTTACAAAGATTTCTTTGAAGAGGAATGAAATCATTGTTTCTTCTGTTACTCTTGCCACTGCTTTTGCTTCCACTCACTTTGTAACATAATCTTTACACACGAGAATGTACTTCTTTCCATTTGAAGGAGGGTTAATTGGTCCCACAAAGTCAAGAGCCCATTGTTCAAATGGCTCTATGAGTACTTGTGGTTTCAATCATTAGGGGAATTTTGAGGTATAAAATGGGCCTGCTAAGGAAATTATAAAATAATAGTGGAAATAATAAAATAATATTTGATTATATCATCAAATTTTAGAGGGAAAAAGAAAAAACTAGATTTTCAACTCATATTTTCAACTTATCTCCCAAAGTTTTTACTCAAATTTCGAATGGGAGTACTCCTTGGATGAGAAATTTAATTCCTCATCCAATGAGTACTCGTTGTACATATTTTTTATGGACCCTGATACACGAAAAATGAGAAATACATGAAAAATGTGATTTCAATCACGTTTTTCATGTATTTCTCATTTTCCACATAGCAGGGTCCATCGAAAGTATGCAATAAGGGTACTCCTTAGATGAGGAATTAAATTTTGCATCCAACAAGTACTCCTGCTCGAAATTTGAGTAAAAAATTTGGGATATAAGTTGAAAATATGAGTTGAAAAAATATTTTTATTATTTTTTAATTTTTTAATCTTTTTACCTTTTTACTTAAAAAATGGTGAATCATCCCCCATGGTTGACATCATCATCTTGAATCCTATTAGTTCTTATAAATTTTATTTTGGTTGTGCATTTTTATTAGGAGGCCCATTTAGAACTCAAAATTCCTCTAATGGGAATTTCATCTGATATTACAGGTCCTCCAGTTCGTTGATAGCTATCACATTGTTTAACATAGGCTTTTGAGTCCTTAAAGATGGTTGGCCAATATTAGCCAAGTTTGAGCACCTTGTATGTTGTCTTCTTGTATACAAAATGGCCACCACATGGCTCGTCATGAAATGCTTTCAAAATATCAAGAATTTCATCTTCTTTAACACGTTTTCTTATCAAAAGATTGGAACTAGTATAAAAGATGTCACCATTGACCTAGCTATATCTATGACTTTCTCTCATTGTTTTCTTTTCAGTTTGTTAGTGAAATCGGATGGTAATATTCTGGATGATAAATAATTAGCTACATCTGCAAACCATGGGGTTTTAGATGTTATAGAAAATAAATTTTCATCTAGAAAATTGTCTGAAACATGAATAGGATGACCAAGTGAATGAAGTCTCGGCTGGAAATCTACTACTTGATTGTCTTTACCTGGTCGATCAAGAATAGTGAGATTGAATTCTTGCATTAATAACAACCATTTAGTAATTCTTCCATTATTAATTTCTTTGTTCATTAAGTATTTAATGGTTGAATGGTCTGTACGAATAAACACTTGATAGCTTGTTATAATGCCTAAATTTATTGACTGCATGCACTACAACTAACATTTCCTTTTCAGTGACAGTATAGTTCAATTCTGCCAGAGTTAATTTTTTTCTTATGAAGTATATGGCATAATTCAACTGATTTGCTTTTTGTCCAAGTGATGCTCCTATAGTTGTAAGATGCATCAGTAGACATGTGAAATGGCAATGACCAATTTGGTCCTCGAAGAATGGATGCTATTGCCAATTTTTCTTTCAGTATTTCAAATGCACTTTGACAATTTGCTGTCCATTCAAATTCAATGTCTTTTGCAAGTAACTTGAACAAAGGTAGAGCTATTTTACTAAAATTTTCAATGAATCTTCTGTAATAGCCTGCATATCCCAAGAAAATTCTTCTTTCTATGTTGTTGGTCGCATTAATTTTACAATGAATTGTATATTTGTTGGGTCCACCTTGATTCTTGAAGAAGAAATGTAGTGTCCCAACACTATCCCTTCAATTAACATCATAAATAATTTTTCATTGCTGAGGGATAAGTTTCTCTCTATACATCTCCTTAAAAAAATTTCATGATTATTCAAACAATCATCAAATGTACCTCCATATACATTAAAATAATCCATGTAGACCTCTAGAAATTCATGAATTAGATCAACAAAGATGGCTAGGACTGCTCTTTGAAAAGTAGCAGGTGCATTACATAACCCAAAAGACAAAACATTATATGCATATGTTCTCCATGGACAAGTAAATGTGGTTTTATCCTAATCCTCCAATGCTATATTAATCTGATTGTATCCACTAAATCCGTCAAGAAAAGAAAATAATTTCTTTCTAGCCACTGAATCTAGTACTTGGTCAATAAATGGTAATGGGAAATTATATTTCAATGTGGCTTTCTTTAGTTCCCTATAGTGTTACACATTAATTTGTCACCGTCCCTGCAATTCCCTATCACACACATTGGAGGGCTTATTCCGTGACCTGTTAGTAGTGACATGATCTGAAAACACTTACATGGCACTCCCCTGAACATGGACTTTCATTCCTCTGAAGACAACTCCTTGTGAAAAACCCTAAAGATAGCCTTTTCATCCTTGGCGTGACTGCTCAGTGTCATACCCATGCCAATGGGGGAAATCCTCCAAAGAGGGTGCGCCAACTGGCACACTGTCTCAGTGTTGTACCCGCACCAGGCTTAATAAGGAGTGTTTTTTTAAAATAAATGGTGGAAGATTGACTCCAAAAAACTCCTAAACTGGACTCTAAATCGAGTTGGGACATTTGGCTCCGGTTTTCCATGTAAAGGAAGTAGTTTTCCACCTCTCATGGAAGCTTCCTTTAGGATAGGGCCAATCCCATGATTCTAGGGATCCCAACTCCCCTTCCACCATCTATATAAGCTTTCCATTTCCCTTTGCAAGTTAGTCTCCAAGAGCCTTCATAGCTTAAAGAATGCTGAAATAGTCCTCATAGAGCCAAATCAATAGCAAGGAGATTGACGATCGAAGAGAGAGGCTTGTCCCCATTCCCAACGAGCTTTACCGAGACGTATTCCGCTGATGACCCGCCAAAGGAAGATTCAGCGTCAGAGCTAGGTTGTATTTTCCTTTGTATGAATTAATGATAAGAGACTATTGGTTATGGTTCCACTCGTATTTTTCATTATGATCATGAGTTGTGTCCTCTCTAACTGATACATAATTTCATATATCGGGTTTTACGCTTTTGTTTGTCATGTTTCTTGTGTGTGCAGGTGTTCGATCACGGCGAGCGAGAGGATTGTGATCTGCTGGAGCAAGGAAACGGGAGTGCCATCTTCTCTACGAACAATAGCATTCAACTTGAGGTAGGCCTTCATCGCAAGTTGTTCTATTGCAATTAGGAACTTGCACCTTAGCGTGATACGATTGTTTCTAGACCCGATCTGGGCTAGTAGGGATCGCCTCTGTCCGCAAAGGGGATTTACCTCTAAAAAAAATTGGCGACTCAACTGGGGAGTTAGCTTGTTGTTTGTTTTATAAACTATAGACGGAGCGTAAAGTTATCCAGATAGCCTTCGAAACGCTCTTGCTTTGCATTAGCGAAAGTAGATGAATGCTACTTCAGTCAATCTCCGGTCTAGTTTATGAACTGAACACTTAGAGTATTGTCTTGTCTTTCGGTCGATTCTTGACTTTTCTTGCTTGATCAGCTCTTTTGGCTGGATCTTTTCGTGAGTTTGGCTTTTGGTCTGAGATTCAACATCACTGGTTTGTTCCTTGGATTGCTCTTTTTTTTCCATAGTAAACTTGACTGGTGTGCTTATTAGCCTGACAGTCGCGCCAATTGGTGCTAGTTGCCAGTTTACTACCCGCACCAATCATGTTATGGCGCTAGTTTCTGCCTGACAGTCGCGCCAATCCTTAAGGTGCTAGGGTTTGCTCTATTATGAGCTTTCTGAGCTTGATCTATGATTTTGGTTTCATTTCTTCGACTGCCTGACTTTTCTGGAGCCTTGTTTGACTGACTGTGACCTTCATCCTTTGGTTGTTTGCCTGTTTCTATCGATTTTACATTCTAGCCCTAGGGCATCTAGGTGCTATTGTGCGTCGAGCTTCCCTTGGGATTTTGTGGTTTCTATCTGTTCAATCAACTTTGTGATTGCTTTTCTGCATTTGTTTGGTGGTTGTCTATCATTTTATTGCGTTATTTGAGTGATTGGCTTCTTCTTCATTTGAATTCTGCCTTGTCTCATTTTGGGCCTAGATTACATGGTTCATTTGAGTCTTTGGGATTCTTTTGGTTTTAAGAGATTGTTTTGTCAATTTGAGGTCTTATTATGTGCTTGAATTGAGTGAAATTTGATTTTTTTTACTCTTTTTCTTTCGCTTCTCAAATTGCTTGTTTCATTAGTTTTCATTTTTTTTAGTGCACTTTGCTTTTAAACATTGAAAATACAAAAAATCTCTTTTTCTTTTGATTAGTTAATGAAAATAGAATCTTTTCTGTGTCATTAGTGATTTTTAACTTTGAAAGAAAAGCTTTTAGTTTCCATTGGCTGCATTAGAGACGTTATTGGTTGTTGTCTGATCATTTTTTCATTGCGTGAAAAGCTCTTAACTCTCTCGTAATTAGCTTTCATTGAATGAAATGATATACTGTGGCATGGAGTGTGCATTTAGGATATTTTGAGACATAACACTCGCTAGGGCCTAAAAACTGAAATATAATTGAAGATAAACATTAAAAATTCATTCAATTTACACTAAGTTAGCATTGGAACATTAACGAAATATTTAGAGGTCTAGGCTAGAGACGTGTTCCGGTGTCTTTAAACCTAGTAGTTTTCGTTCGCCTCTTGGCTTTAGACAGCGCTAGTACGGACTTGTGCTCCCCGTACTGTCACGTATATAAAGGGAGACCCCACTACCCATAGGAAGCCGAGTCTACCACCCTATACCCGTGATACACCAGACACAACATTCAGGGAGATTGCCTGCACGTACGTTAAGTCCTTGGTTGATTTCTCTTTCATTTTGAAACCAAGGTGTATATTGCAGTTCACGGTTATTTGGTACACCCTTTGCCTAGAATTACTGAGCAGTCATTTTGATCTTATCTAACTCCTTAAATTTGAAAAGATCACCAAGCGCTTGTCCTTTCACGCTTGCTGCAAAACTGAAAGAGATAGAGTCATCTTTCATCCGTTTCTTGACTCTTAAAACATGAAACAATGAAGTTTCTAAGTTTCAATGTCGTAAAATAAATCACCCGTGATCACATGCCCTATTAGATCTTGCTTGTTGGTCGTTTGATTGTGTGCCTTGGTTTTTCAGCCTGTGTGTTGTGTTTGATATTTTCCTTTCGTCATTACTGTCACAGTGGCGGAACCCTCAGTTTTGTCTACTAGTAGTCCATATACGGACGATTCATCAGAGGTCTCACAATCCTCCGTTGAACATCAGAAGCCCATTGTTTCCAAGTTTCCCGACGGGGGACCGATTCTGTCTGAGCTTCCCTTTGGAGGACGAGTTGAGCTCAATTGGCCCTTATCCGACCCTTGGTCTGGATTTGGAGTAGGGGAACATTTCCCTCCTCTTACATCGGGTTCGCCTTTTCTAGCTGTTGTTATTCCTCCTAGTCCTCACCGTCTATTATGAGATCTAGCGGCAGGTTCAAATATGGGCGCATCCAGCCATTCTCCTATTGAGGAAATACCCACTTCTAGTGAAGATTACTAGTTTTTCCTAGAAGACAACCCCGAATTATCTGTCATGTCTTCGCCCAGTCCTTCACTACCAGCAGGGTATAGATCTTTGAGTCAGATTATGACCGCCGTCGCCTCTATGGGGATATAAACTCCTTCTACGAGGCCGGTTATTCCCTCATTGGGGATGTCTCCTAGGACACCCATAACGTCATCCCCTCAGGTCACTTCTGTACCCGTTAGGCCCACTGTTTGTGTGGTTGCATCTACACCTGCTGTTACCACTCAGTATATAATGACCACATTACTTCTCGAAGACGTCTATATAGCATCTGCTATGCCGAAGAACATCTCTCCTGAGGAGTATCGATTGTCTTTACAACAATCGAACCCCGAGGTCGGAAAATCCTCTCAAGATCCTAACCGCCCGTATTTTTCGCATTATGCACAGGACGGTACACCCATGTACGTTTTTCCATATCAGTACGATGAGTACGGGAATCCTTTACGTTTACCCGCCCCAGAGGCTCACCTTCATGCTCAAGGTTTTCCTTCTAACCAGGCTGGGCAATCTTATAACCCGCAAGGACAACCTTTTCAAGGTCAAACTTCAGGCCAGCCTGGCTATCCTTATGACCCGCAAGGACAGCCCTTACAGGGCTACTCTTCGGGCCAGCAAGGGCCATTATATGGTCCGCAAGGATAGTATTACAACCCTTCAGGTCAACCTATGCAGCCTCTTCCTGGAGTCCCATCTAGGCAACCTCAGGGACTCACAGGTCAACCAGGGTATCAACCAGGGCCGGCATATGGTCCTGGGGGCAAGTCTAACCTTCCCAACCCATGCAACCTCAGTATCCTATTGGTCTGAATGCTGCACATCAGCCAAGATCATCTTATGGTCCTGCGGCAAGTCAAACTAGTTACCAGCCACCACCTGGCTCCATTCCACCACCAGGCTAACCGGCCCATCCAGTACAGCTTGGTGCCCCACTACAGCCAGGTCAACCTGCACAAATGACACAACCTGTTCACCTGGAGCAACCTGTTCAACCAGGACAGCCCATTCAGCCTGGCCATCCTGTCCAACTAGGCTAGCCTGCACATCCTATCAACCCTTCTCAACAGTCGATTTACTCGATGCTGCAACCGAGTCAACCGGTGCATCCTAATTATCGCCCTCAGCAGGGTCCCACCTATCAGCAGCCCGCTCAACCTCAAGGTGGTTACTACCCTCATGGTCAATCTCAATCGACTTATAATCCGCCCCAAGGTTCCCATTATTACACTCAACAACCTAGCTACACCTATACTCAGCAGCCAAATCCACAGACTGCTCAAATGGGACCGACATATAATCAGGGTCCATACTCTGGTTATCAAACCCTATACACTGGTTACCAGCAACCGAATCAGGCTGGTTATACGCCCTATACCCCCTATGGTCAGAATCCTTCAGGAAAGAACCCATGGGGGCAAGGATACACTCAACTAGTGTGGAGTACAGTTACAGGTCCTTATCGAGGGCTTGGCATGCCATTCAATCCGCAATTTCCATTCTTGGCTACCTTGGAGTTACCGGACGTTTCTAAATTAACCAATGATCCGATTCTTCATAATCCTTATTGGCCTCCAGTTCCGACCAAGGTACCTGGTAACTGCCCTAAGTTTGAAGGTAAAGCTGGGGAAGACCCCCAAGCTCATGTAATGACCTACCATTTGTGGTGTTCCTCTAATTCTTGGGTCCATGATTCAATTCGTCTACGTCTCTTCCAGTGCACTGTCACTGGTGCTACCGCTAAGTGGTATATTGAACTACCCCGTGGCATCTTTCAAGATTTCAATACTTTAGCAATGGCTTTTCTGAGTCACTTTCAGTTAACGGTTCACTATGAAGCTGGGACGCATCTCCTGACTTCGTTGAAGCAGGATAAAGCCACCCACATATCCCATCATATTCATGAGTGGCGACGTCTTCGTAGGCTGATCAATTTTGACATACCTGATCAACTACTAACTCATTGGTTCACCACATCCTTCGTTAACAAAATCGCTCAAGATATTTCTATGAGGGCATGTGTGACTGAAGAACAGGCCATCGCGTGTGCCTAGTATCTTGATCTGGTATACTCTCAGTCCGGCACGCTGTACGATATTTTGACTGATGCTCCATGCTCAGGAACCTCTAAAGCTCCACCTACCCTGGCAGTGGATGGTGTTATTGGTTCCGTGTCTCAAAATTCTCGAAAATATTCAAATGGGAAGCAGAATTCCAATTCTTCCAATAATTCTTCTCTTCCCGCCCCTCTAGATTTTGGAAAGACTGCGGAGGTCAACACTGTTCAGGCTAATCCTACGGAAAAAGCCTCCAAAGGAAAGAAGAAGGGCAAAGGAAAATCCAAACCCGACGCCCCAAAACCAGAGTCTGCTAAACCTCGTACCGAGGACGGTTCTCAACGTAAATCGAAGTACCCTTGCCTTATTTGTGAAGGAGATCATTATACTAAGGATTTTCCCCGACGATCTGAAATTAGTCAACTTCTCAAAGGCTCCAAAGGGACTTTGGCAGTTCTTAAAGAACCATTCCCTTCTTAGAAGACCCAGATAGTTGAATAGCCTTCACCATCTGCACGATTTGGGTCGCATGTTTTTATGATGAATGGTGTTGCACCTATCTCAATTGCTACGCGTTCGAAGGATTATGCTGGATCACGTCAGGCAGCTGGGAAGGAAGTCGTGGATGGCCCACCTCATCCTCCTGTCTCTGGTCCTTTGGAAATTGAGAAGCCTACTGCTGAAGCTGTTGTGAGGCCACCTTCTAAAGGTGTTCTGCGAAGATCTTCCTACAATCCAAATGCCCGTGCCGCTCAGCACTACAGTATTGTTGAGGATTTGGCTTAGGCGCCTTCTGCTATGTCTACATTGGAAGTCCTTCAAAGTTTCCCTTCGCAACGAAAAGCTCTGTTATCTGCGATCAGTGGAATTGATCCCACTGATTCTAGTCTTCTCACCTTCGACCTAGAAAACCTTACCCCCCGACTTCCACATCAAATTTCCCTTGTAATACAAGTTTGGATCAATGGTCTTAACATCCATAGGGCCATTGTGGATGAAGGTGATTCTACCTGTGTCATGTCGTCCACCTGCTGGAAGGCCATTGGCTCTCCGGCGCTTTCATCATCTCCAAATGCCTTAGAGGCATTCGATGGTTGGGAACTGAAACCCCTGGGTGTTCTCAAGAGTTTTCCGATTATGTTATAGGGGAAGACAGTCAATGTAGAAGTAGAAGTGGTTGACGCCAAGCTTAGCTACAATCTGCTTCTCAGCCGTAGTTCGACTCACACCATGTTATGCGTACCATCCACCCTCTTTCGACTTCTTAATTTTCCTCATGAGGGAAAAATTGTTACTATGGATCAGTTGTCTTTCTTCACCTCTACCTCTGAGAACAACGTTCCTTATGTGGATCAGATCCCCAATCCCCCTGACAGTGTAGGACCCGGTCTCTTCAAGAACCCTGTCCTCATTCCTATTTTTCCTGCGCCACCACCGCACACCGTTCAAGTTAATATGATCTCTAGGTCTGACGACCCATGGATCATACCTTCACCTGAACAGGTGACTGATTTTGGAGAATCGATGCCCTTAAGTCTAGTAGAGATTAATTACTGTGAAATCATCACCGCATCTGATCCTCCTCCCTCTCAACATGCTCCCTTGAGTATGGATTTAGATATATATTCCCAATCCCCCTGGCTCGGCGAGGCCGACTTGGATGATCCTTTTAAGGATATTTTCCCCTCTGATGAGGTCATTGTTGAAACAACGTCTCTTAAGGAGCTGCCTTAGAGCGATGGACATCATCGTTCCTCCTTCATGCCTAGCCTGGGGGCAATGTCAGATTGTCTAGAGCATTTTGCATCTCAGGTTCCTACTCCCCCTCTCCAGACGCCTATACTGGTAAATGAGGTCCTTTCAGAAGGAAACCTGAGCAACATTACTCAAACCACTCCAATCGACATCTCCGTCGAACCGGGGATAGTTGAATGATATTTTCTGTGAATTCAGAGACGTGTTCGCTTGGTCCTATGAGGAAATTCCTGGGATTGATCACAGCATAGTAGTGCACGATATTCCTACCTATCCCAGTGCGAAACCCGTGTGCCAACACCTACACCTAGTGCATCCTTGCAAAGCCGCTGCCATTAAAGCAGAAGTTGAAAAACTTCTGAACGCAGGCTTCATTTATCCGATTCCCCTCACAGAATGGGTCTCAAATATTGTCCCTGTAGATAAGAAACATGGTACTATAAGAGTCTGTGTTGATTACCATGATATTAATCGGGCTTGTCCTAAGGAAAACTACCCCAATCCCTTCATAGATCAAATCATTGATGAATGTGCTGGGAGTGAGATTTATTCCCTGATGGACGGATTTTCTGGGTATAATTAGATAAATATTTTACCTGCCGATCAACACAATACTGCATTCATCTGTCCGTGGGGTACCTTTGCTTATAAAAATTTCCCGTTCGGCTTGAAGAACGCTGGAGCTACTTTCTAGCATGCTATCTCTTACGCATTCCATGACATACGCCATATCGTTCAGCCTTATCTGAATGATCTGCCAGCTCACTCAACTCGGCGGGAGGACCATCAAGAACACCTCCGCCAGATTTTCCTTCGCTGTAGACGCTATAATATCTGGCTTAAACCTCATAAATGTGTCTTTTGTGTGGATTTTGGCCGTCTTTTGGGGTTTATAGTCTCCAAGGATAGGATTCACCTTGACCCTCTAAAGGTCGAGGCTATTATTAATCTCCCATTACCCTCCTCTTTACACCAATTGCAGAGTTTTCAGGGAAAAGCTAATTTCCTTCGACGCTTTATACCGAAATACGCGGAGGTGGCCAAAGGATTCACGTGTCTTTTAAAGAAAAACATTCCCTTTCGTTGGGATGAGATTGCTCAGCGATCATTTGAGAAGCTTAAGACATTACTCGTTAATGCTCCGTTGCTTCATCCTCCAAACTATGACCGTGATTTCACTCTATATTTGGCCACCGCGTTTAGCACCATATCTATGGTTCTGGTGCAGGATGACGATGATGGAAATGAACACGTTGTTTATTATCTATCATGGAATCTTCTCGACACAGAAACATGTTACACTCATGTCGAGAAATTGGCATTAGCCGCAGTGCAAGATGTGCAGCGTTTTCACCACTACATCCTGCTGCGTACAGTAACTGTGGTTTCGAATTGCAACCCCATGACATACATTATATATCGAAAATTACTTGGGGGAAAATACTCCAAATGGATCGTTATCCTTTAGGAGTTCGACTTAGAGTTTACCACTGCTAAGTCGACCAAATCACTCGTTTTTGCGGATCTCATTTGCTCCCTCCTGACAGACTCCACCCCATCTCACTCTGAGGAACATATCCCAGACGAAACCCTCTTCCTTATCAGTACTCGCGATCCATGGTACGGTGAAATTATTGTGTATCTTCAAACATCAACGTTCCAGTATGAGTTGACCAAAGATGCCCGATGTCGGATTCGGCATCAGTCTCAACCCTACCGTATTATAGGAGATACGTTATACCGGGTTGGAGTAGATTCGGTGCTCCGCCGGTGCCTCACCCTGGAGGAGGCTGAAAGAGTCTTGAATGACTATCACAGTGGCACCTGTGGTAGTCACATGTCTGGATATGCCACCGCCCAGAAGATTCTGCGTGCATGCGACTTCTGGCCGTCGATATTCAAAGACTGTATTGTTGCAGTCTGAAAATGTCATGCTTGCCAGGTTTTTCAGTGCAAGATGCGTGCGCCACCTCTCCCTCTGCATCCTGTCATTACTGTCGGCCCTTTTGCAAAATGGGGTAGAGATTTCATGACGTGTAACCCTCATTCAGCTGGGAGGCATGCATATATAATCATCGTTATCGACTAATTTACTAAGTGGGCTGAAGCGATGCCCACACTAGCCGCCGATGGTAAGAAAACTGCCCAATTTATTTTCAACCACATTATTGCACGTTTCGGGGTCCCTCAGGCCATTTTTACCGATCATGGTACTCATTTTCGAGATTACATGATGGCTGAACTGACATCAAGATTGGGCTTACGACATGATAGCTCAACGCCTTATTACCCCTAGGCAAATGGCCAAGTTGAGGCTGTGAACAAAGTTTTGGTCACAATGCTTCAACGGGAAAATGGTATTCATAAGTCCAATTGGCACCTCCAATTTTTCTCATCTCTATGGGCCTACCGGACGTCAGCAAAGAGTGCGACCGGATTCACACCTTTCCAATTGGTGTATGGTCTGGAAGCAACTCTTCCAGTTGAGTGCGAAATTCCTTCTTTAAAGCTGGCTGTGGAACTTTTGCCCGACACTTCTCCTGAAGAAGAGCATCTCTTGTATTTGGAATGGCTGGATGAAACCCACCGCTTGGCTGCTTTAGTAATTGAAGCACAGAAGAAGCGGGTCAAAGCCCATTTTGATCAATCGGTATCTCTGCATTCCTTTGTCGAAGGGGACCTCATCCTCCTATACGACCAAGCGCACGACAAACTTGGAGCAGGCAAGTTCCAACCCATGTGGCATGGGCCTTACATAGTAAAGCGAGTATTGAAAAATGGGGCTTATGAGCTCATTGATTACGAAGGAGTTCCATTGGCACAGCCTAGAAATGGGCTGTACCTTAAAAAATACTACGCTTGAAGTTATCTTTTGTGTGGTGTGTGTACATAGGTGTGTATATTCATTTGTGTGCATGTTTGGTGTGGTGTGAAATGTAAGCATATTTCTGTTGATCAGGTCTTCCTGATTGTGCATATTTCTATTACTCCGTTTGTGGGTTTCGCGGATGGTGCTTCCCGCAGTACCAGGAATCTTTCCTCGGCAGCCTCGGTAATCTATGATCCTGCTGGTGAGTTGGTTAATTTGCAAGGTGTGTGTATAGGACCTACCAAAAATAATGTCGCGGAGTATAGTGCTATTTTAGAATTATTGACCGAGGCTGTTAACCTTGGCATTCGTGCATTACTTGTGTATCTGGACTCACAGCTTGTAGTATTACAACTTAACGGTCATTATTCAGTAAGAAACCCATCCATTTTACGTCTATATCTACGTATTTGTTTACTGGAAAGAAATTTTGATTATATCACATATCAACACATACCCAGACATATGAATACATTAACCGATGCAGTAGCTAATATGGTTTTAGATAGACATTTGCGCAACTTATAAACAAAAAACATCATCACATGTAAAAGGATCCATCCAGAAATAGATATATAGATATATGTGTCGAATAGTTTGCAGTACATCACGTAAAGTAAAAAAATATACATGTTTGTCTGATAATAGCCGGAGACAACGTGTCTCTCAAAAAATATGTGTATGAAATCCCTAAATAGCTAATCATTGTGGTGCTTGTGGTAACATGCCACCATCCGCACCAATCGCCTCAGCAGTCTATGAAGGAAACTAGGCACCCCCACAGTGTGTCGCTGGTAAGCTAATGGGACGTCTGCCAGCCATGCATAGTCCGGGATCCCTCGGGCAATGCCCTCCAGATTCTAGATCAGATCGCTCCCTTCACCACCCTCAGCTTGAGGGTCATGTACGATATGGGTCCTCCGCGCAATGGGCGACATGCCCGCGGGCCTCTCTGGGAAAACGCCTGCATACACATAAAACTGTTGTTAGAACGGACATGTATTACAAAAAAAATCATAAATACATAAAAATAAAAAAGAGAATCATACCCAGCTCCTCATCCGAATCCTCTCCCTCCGCGAGCGGAAGATCGGGATCTCCGGTGAAATCGGTCCCAGCATAAGGCCAATCTTCAACCACGATCAATTGATGCCGTAACCACCCAAATAAATCCGGTATCCAAGACATCTGTTGACCTCCTCCTAACCTAGGCATAAGTGCTGCCCAGCGAGCCATCCTTGGCTCCCTCGATATCGGCTCGGCAACTATTGCCCCTTGGCCTTGGAAGATGGGTAATCGTTCCAGGATTAACGACACCAAAATGGAACCGTAGCCAAACTGCTTTAGTTTGACTTGCTTGCATCTTGTTAGCTGCCTCTTGATATTGCTTGTCACTGCTATAGCCCAATCGAACATTGTAGGATTCATACACTTGGAAGCTAGTATGAGTTGGGCCTTGGTTGCCTCATGTGGAGCTTGCAATCCTGCAGCTCGTGCAATGGTATGAAGCACTACCCTGAGTGCTAGGTCGCGGACAGTATGGATGTCCACCTTCCCGCTTCCCGATCCTATTCATGCCCCTGGGCACACTCTTGCCATTACCATCTCCATTTTCTCTCTGGAAGGTTTGCTGTTGGTTATGATTGGCACTGGACCTCTACGCGACAATCCAGTTATAAAGTAAACATCAAAGACTTCAAGAGCTAATACTTGGTCCCGAAGTTTGAATACTTCCTCATTTTCGTCCCATATGCGAACCAAGTACTGCAATAGCTCATGTTAAGCTCGTAAGCATGGCGTAAGGAAGAATTTTTTGAGTCCACAATTCTTGAGTGCATTGATACAGGCTTTTTTTTCCATAGCCATTTCATCTTCCTCCCCATGTTCCCTCTCCTTCCATTCAATAACCATTGTGCCCGAATATCTACATCAACATGATTAAAAATGCCTTGTTAGATCTCTTTTGTATTTCAAAATCCACATGGATAGCTCACATTTTGAAAAATTAAAGCGGAAAATTGCATTGTGCCATTGGCGCGACCCCTTTGTGAGAAAATGTCCATTGGCGCGGGTCCGTGCCCGATACCCGCGCCAATGGAGCGAGCCCTAAAATTTTAAAAGGTTCCCCCCAGGGGTCTAATGCATAATGGAAACTTATAAAAAATGGATTAAAATGGATCTTAAGGGAATTCCTTTTACCTGGAACAGACGAGGATCTGAATGATGTCCCGGATCAGTCGCAATCACCGCTGCAATTTTGCACACAAACAGACCACTATTTCTCTCCAAGTGAGCTAAAAAGTAAAAGTAAATTTCTTTTACTATTTGAAGCCTATTTATAACTTTTTAAGTCAAAAATAAGGTTTTAAATGTCATTTTTCTCAATATTTTAATATATTTTGTCGAAAAATGGATTTTACACTTGCCTTTATGTGCAGCGACAGGTTTTTGTGTGACTTGAACGGTGATACGAGTTGTATTTTATACTTTTTCAGACTCGGTAAAAACACGAAAAAGTCATTTTGGAGTCATCTTTCAGCTCTTTTCTGACTTTCTAAACATGAAAATATTGCCGAGTCCCTTGTCGTTTCGATCTTGTCAAAGTGGCCCTGAAACGACATCTACCCAGTATACGTTTACCCCTTTTTCGGGTTGGGATGGATTACTTATGAAAAAGGAATACCCTAGCCTATCGTGACTAGGAGGTTTCCTCAGACATAGTTTTATACCTTTTCGGATCTGAGGAACTATATACGAAAAGGGACTGTTGGAGTTTACTTTTCTGTTGTCTTTTCAAACTCTCTAAACATGAAAAGACGTTGAGTTCTTCCTTTGTCATACTCGTTAAAACCTGATGACATCGGATCCAATCGTAATGACGATATTCGAGTTTCTCCTTCCTAGGGCTTGTTAAATGTACTAGGATGGATTGTTCTGAAGGAAGAACTTATATGACAAGCATATGTTATCCCCTTCAAGCTTTTTTTCAAAAATAATTGGGGTACTCGCCAGAAATGGTGGGGAAAAATGGAACCAGCATCATTGTCGTGTCGGCAGTATGTCGCTCTTGAACATGGCACTTGTCTGCATTCGTGTCGGGTTGGGGACATCTCATCTCATTCTCTGTTTGCCTCCATGGGTTTGGGTAATTTCTTTTGACTTCTCATCTACTCTTTGCCTCGTCATCATGACCTTTGATCTTTTGATGTCAAATACTGCCAAATCCACTGTCATGCCGCCGATATGTTCAAGAGAAGTTGACCTCTGCAAAATTTCAACCTTCCTCTGATTCTCATCTGATATTGATTCACAAAGACATTATGTTCCTCTATCTCGCGTCGATGATGTGGGAAACATTATGGCCCACCTTCGATCAAGGTCACTTCCTGTCGACTTCAGCTCATTATCCAGGAAGCTGATCTAGAGACTCCCTTCTGGTACCTTGGAGCCTGCATGCCTCAATGGCAGGTTCTTTGCGTTCGACGTGAGGTTTTCATCATTGACCTCCGATCGAGTGATTCTACGGGTGTTCGATGCCATCTCACTGATTCAAATGCCGTAGATTGTATCTATAGTACCTTGAGGACCATTTTCATTACTGGTGGTACCTCTCGCGTCTGTTAACAACTTTAATTATTGGCTGGTAATCAGGTGATGTTCTTGCATGTTTGACTTCAGCTCACTTATTCACATGCTTGAACTTCTACTCTTTTCGGGTCGGGATGGAGCGCAAGACCCTGGATTTTGTCTGTTAGGATCCAGGCTACGATTTTGTGGATTATTATGATTGGTTATATGACTCACTGATTGGATGGATGCGACCATACCTGAGTCTCTTTTATCGATCCTTATCGGATGGCTGCGTCCATGCCTTGGATTTGGATTCTTGTACACTCTATTATGGATGGTTGTGCCCATACCACATATATATCATGTATTTGCAATATCAGTTTTACTTCTCTACGCAGGTTTTCCGACGGCAGTGTTTTCAGTTGGACACGTTCTCGTAAAGAATTTCACCCCTCTCTCTCTTTCGGGCCTCATGCTTTAGGGGGCATCTGTTACACAGTAATTTGTCACCATCCCTGCAATTCCCCATCATGCACATTGGGGGGCTTATTCCGTGACCTGTGAGTAGTGACATGATCTGAAAACACTTTCAAGGCACTCCCCCGAACATGGAATTCCATTCCTCTGAAGACAACTCCTTGTGAAAAACCCTAAAGATAGCCTTTTTATCCTTGGCGCGACTTCTCAGTGTCATACCCGCGCCAATGGGGGAAATCCTCCAAAGAGGGCGCGCCAACTGGCGCACTGTCTCAGTGTTGTACCCACACCAGGCTTAATAAGGAGTTTAAAAAAAAATAAATGGTGAAAGATTGACTCCAACTGTTGGCAATATGTTTCTTATATCCTATTATATGATTGTCCTTGATGGAAACTCTCTCTGACAAAGGATGCAGATAATGAATCAGAAAACCATCAACAGTGTACATTAATCGAAGCTCTGGGAGAATCGATGTGAATAAGGATGTGTTAAATCATGTGTGAATAAGTTCGATGTATTCATACATCCTGACAAACCTCTAATGTTGGAGGGTTCTAGTCTCTTCACAATATGTGTTAAGTATGGCTGAGTAAATCTGAGTAAAGGGCTGACGGATTCGATTTTTGTAAAAGCACGAGCTAGCAAATTGGGAAAGGATGTAATTATGTATGGTGGATTCGATAGGGTTAATCTGCTTGCTGAAGAATGCAATATTCTGATTGGATGATCGCGAGCATGTTCTTGCTTTACATATATATATATATATATATATATATATATATATATATATATATATATATATATATATATATATATATATATATATATATATATATATATATATATATATATATATATATATATAACACGAAAAGGAGTTACATTAACATAATCGCGTGGAGGAAGAACAATTAAAACAGGGTTATGCCTTCATGGAGAAACATAGCGATGAAGGAATCAAGGCGGACGGAACCTCGAGCGAAGGAGAGGAACCACGAGTGGAATGAACAGTGAAGGGGGTTTCTGGTTTTCATCGCACCGCTTTCGACGTGCAAGCGGTATTCAAGAGGTTGGGAGCGATTCCATAGAACGAGCGACACGCGTCCTTAAACGAATCTGCAAAACCGCCATCACTGCGCGCCATCGCGCGTTAATGTCCGACCAAGGAAGCCGCACGATATTGTTGTGCGCCGTCGATCAGGAGGGGAGGCATAAGACAGTGGCCATATGAGGAAGGTGCAGGATGGATAACCACGGTACGGTGCGAGTATGTGATTGGGTCATTGATTATATATGTGGGCCCAGTTTAAATTATATTAATTGGGACCTTTTTAAACTAAGGTTTGTGGGGTTAATAAAGGATGTTGAATATGTGAAGTTGGCGAAATATGAAACATGTGATATAATGAACATGGGTTAATATATGCGTTGATCTCACAAACACATAAACCTGGGGTCGATATATATATGCCTTGGGGAGTTCATAACTAAAGGAGGAATTGGATTAATATCTCAATCTCAGATTGAGATATTAAAAAGCCTTAGATTAATTATCTAATTTCCAGACCAAGAAATTAGAACAGTGAGAAGCTGTTTGGGGCTTGGGTAGACCCCTCTGGATTATCTATTTGATCTCGTCCAGGAATACCATCAGCGGTTGAGTGGTTTTGACTCATGGTATTAATAAAGGCTAAAACTATATAAGGAGAAGAGGATCATAGCTCAACGTGTGCATGTGGAGAGATTGTTAATGAATAAATCTCTTTAAGAGATATCTGCATGATTGAAATCTATTTTGGATAGATCTAACTCTATGATGCACCTGTGGATATAATGAAGGTTCAAGATCTCTAGATCTAGAAATGATGAATCTCTAGGAAGATATGCAAAAGAAATGATGAAGACCTGGCGCAAGTCTGATGAAGAAATTGAAGAAATTTGGTGGATCTGAGGACTGAAGCCTTCAGTATGAAAGTGGAAGCTTTCTGCCAGTAAAATCTGGTGTTAAATAAGGGGGTTGGAGCTCCCTTCCAATAGTGACTGGAGAACGAGAAGGTTGTAGCCTTCTATAGGTAGGTGCCTGCGTGCTGGTATAAGTCTACGCCAGTACAAAATTGTAAGAAGTTTTCTTTATAATAAATATTGAAGACAGAGACCACAATAGCGGTGGTTTTCTCCCAATTTGGGTTTCCACCTTAAATACTGGTGTTCATGTGTGTTTCTTATGTGTGATGGCTAATTCTGTTATTACTACACATGCTTATTGCTTACTAAACTTCTGATGAATGAATGATGCAATAATCTAAGTAAAGAATTAAATGCATAGTAAGATCTATGATAAAAAAATTCAGTCTACTCTAAATACTGATTCATCCCCCCCTCTCAGTATTTTTCCCAGCAATTGGTATCAGAGCAGGTCCTATTGAAAAAGCTTAGCCGCTAGAAGGAAGATCAAACAAGATGAAAAATCAAGAAGGAACAACATCTATGAGGCCTCCTCTCTTCAACGGAAACAATTTAATCTTTTGGAAAACAAGAATGAGATCCTATCTTCAGTCTCTAGGAGTAGATTTATGGGCTATAGTTGAAGGAGGATATCAATATCCAGTCGTAGTACCAACAGATCCAACAGAAAGTTAAAGAATTACGAAACAAATGCAAAAGCAGTCAATGCTCTATTGGGAAGTCTAACTGAATTAGAATTTGTCAAAGTCATGCAGCTGAATACAACAAAGGCAATATGGGACAAAATCATTCTAAGTTATGAAGGTTATGCAAAGGTAAAAAGTGCTAAACTCCAAACTCTCAGAATTCAATATGAGAATCTAAAAATTCATAACGAGGACAGCATTGCCAATTTATTTTTACATCTTGATGATATTGTAAATCGTATGAGAAATTTGGAAGAAACAATAACCGAATCTACTTTGGTTGAGAAAGTTTTAAGATCACTAACGACAAAATTTGAGTCAAAAGTTTCTGCTCTTGAAGAAAAGCAGGATCTTCAAAATCTTATTGTGGTGCAACTTCATGGCATACTAACTTCATATGAAATGAGAAGAGGAGGACCATCTGAAGTCAAAGAAGCCATCTTTAGAGCTTCTACAAAAGGGAAAGAAGTACAAGAGACAGAAGGATCAGGGTATATCTCAGAAGAAGATGAGGTAAATTTTGTAAAGAGACTCCAACTTGGTACAGGACGGTTCAGAGGTAAGCTTCCTTTCAGATGTTTTGCTTGTGGAAGAGTTGGTCATTATGCTGCTAAGTGTCCTCACAAAGAAACACATGAAAAAGGAAAGGAAGTAGCAAGAAGGAATAGGAATCGGTTTAGCACAAGAAAAAGTTACTATACTCATGAAGACAGTGATGGGTTATTAGACAGTGATGAAGAATGTGAAGAAGATCTTAGACTTCTCATGGCATTTGAAAAGGAGTCTAGAGAAGAAAAAGATACTTTTATGGATTCTTTAGAGGACAATGATTTTCTTGATGAAATCAATCAACTCAAAATATGCTTAGAAGAAAGTAAATTATCTATAGAAACTCTGAAAAACCATCTTGAAGAACAGGAGAAACATAATGAGAAATTATAATATGAAATAGTAAGTCTAAGAAAATAAATTGAGAAAGTAAAGACTTTGAATCTTAGATTTGCTAAAGGATCTGAAACCTTAGATGAGATTATCAAGGTATAGCGTTCTCCTCTTATAAAGATAGGTCTTGGATATATCGAAGAATCTTCTCAGGCTTCAGCACCAAATTATCTAAAAGCAGCTACAACCAACATACAACATTCTGCCACTCAGCAAGGGAATAAAGAATCTTTACAGGTAAAGCATGACCATCTCAATTCAAAGAACACTAACAGGAATACCTTTCAAAGAAACACCAATCAACAGGTAAATTCGAGTAGAATATTTCATGATCGCAGAAATTTCTTCTCCAATGGACAATGTTTCTCATGTCACAATTTTGGTCATAAAGTTTTTCAATGTGTTGCATATAAAACCATCATGACAAGAGAAGCAAGAAAGAAAAGGATTGATACATATAACAACTTTTCTCCTCTTCAAAATGAAGTTGAATGTTCTTATTGCAATAACTTTGGCCATGAAGAATCTGAATGAAGGAGCAAATTCCAACCAAAAGAGCATTTTCCTTCAAGCTCCAAAGTATGGAAAAAGAAGGAAGTACAAGTTGAAAATTGTGGCATAGCTTTATTTGCAGAAGGAGAAGAAAATCAATGGTACACTGATAGTGGATGCTCAAAACACATGACAGGTGACAAAAACAAACTTCTTGCATATAGTGCTCTAGAAAAGGAAAAGAATGTTACATTTGGAAATGATACTCCTGCTATCATTAAGGGAAAATGATCTGTTTTTCTAAAATAAAAGGTGAAAGCTAATAATGTCATGTATGTGGATGGATTAAAACATAACCTGTTAAGTGTAAGTCAAATGTGTGATCAAGGAACTGAAGTTGTCTTTAGTTCAAAAGAATGTGTGGTACGTGATCTTGATACAGGTAAGACAATTATAAAAGGAAACAGAACTCCAAGAAACATGTATGTATTAAAGAACTGAAAAGAACAATGTTACTTGAGTAAATCTTCAGAAAACTAGCTATGGCATAGAAGGTTGGGGCATCTGAGCTTCTCTCGAATCAACAAATCAAGCAGACTTAAAGCTGTTCGTGATCTTCCCAATATTACACTACCTAAAAGTATCATATGCAAATCTTGCCAATTCGGTAAGCAAACCAGAGTGCAATTTAATGCCAAGGAAGGTTCATCAAGTAAGCCTCTTGAACTCATTCATACTAACATATGTGGACCTGTGAAGAAAAATTCACCACGTGGTGAACAATACTATATCTTATTTATTGATGATTTCTCTAGAATGTGTTGGATTGGGTTGATTAAACACAAAGATGAAGCATTTGAGAAATTTCAGATCTTCAAAGCACTGGTTGAAAATGAATTAGATCTAAAATTCAAGTGTCTTAGATCTGATCGAGGAGGAGAATATACATCAAATGAATTCCTTGAATTTTGTGAACAACATGGCATAAAAAGACAGTTTTCTGTAGCTGGCACTCCACAAAAAAATGGCGTAGCAGAAAGAATGAATAGAACAGTTCAACAAATGGCTAGAGCTATGCTTGATGATTCCGAAACACCTGACACATTTTGGGGAGAAGCAGCACATACAACGGTAAATATTCTTAACAAGGAACATGTTCGTGTAAATAGTGATAAAACTCCATATGAACTATGGTATGGTAATCCTCCCACTGTGAAGCACTTTAGAGTTTTTGGGAGCAAATGCTTTATCAAAAATAATGATGAAAAACTTGGCAAGTTTGAACCCAGAGAAGATGATGGAATATTTCTTGGTTACTCCTCTAGGAGTAGGGCATATAAATGTTACAATAAAATACTTCAGAATATTGTTGAATGTATTGATGTTGTTATTCATGAGTCTCCTGCAGCTCCAAAAGAAGAAAAACAAAAAACAGATGAAGATGATGATGACATATATCCTTCTACATCAAATAGGAATGATATAGACAGTGAACCCAATGAAGAACCCGAAGATGATTTATCTGAAAAGGCTTCATCCAGATATGTTCAAAAGAATCATCCAGAATCTAAAATTTTGGGAGAAAAGGAATCAGGTGTACAAACAAGAAGGACTGTTGTGGGATCTTCTAGCTATCTGGAATTTCTATCCACTATTGAACCACAAAATGTCAATCAAGCTAGCAACGATGAATGTTGGATTCAAGCCATGAATGAAGAGCTTGATCAAATTGAAAAGAATCACACGTGGGAATTAGTACCAAGAACTCATGACAAAAATGTCATTGGAACTAAATGGATATTCAAAAATAAGTTAAATGAGACTGGGAATGTTATAAGAAATAAAGCTAGACTTGAAGCCATAAGAATGTTTCTTGCTTTTTCAAGCTTCCAACAAATCAAAGTTTATCAAATGGATGTTAAATCTGCTTTTCTCAATGGTGATCTAGAAGAAGAAGTTTATATAGAACAACCAGAAGGATTCATTTTGGGAAATGATGAAAAACTAGTTTGTAGACTTAAAAAGGCTCTATATGGTCTCAAAAAATCTCCAAGGGCATGGTACTATCGTCTTGACAAATATCTTCATCAACAAGGATTTTCAAAGGGGTATGCTGATAGCAACTTATACACAAAAACTGAAAATGATAAACTATTGATTGTGATTGTATATGTTGATGATATCATTTTTGGAAGTTATGAAGAGTCTATGAGTCAGAAATTTGCTTATGTTATGCAGCAAGAATTTGAAATGTCTTTACTTGGGGAACGAACATTCTTTCTTGGCTTGCAAGTGCAACAAGCAACAGATGGCATATTCTTATCACAAGAAAAATATCTTAAGCAAATTATGAAGAAGTATGGCATGGAAGAATGCAAACCTGTAAGTACACCAATGATAACCAGATGTAATCTCAGTTCTCATGATGATTCTCCCACAGTGAATCAACCAGAATAAAGATCTATGATAGGAAGCCTACTTTATCTCACTGGGACTAGACCAGACATTATGCATGCAGTTGGGATTGTGGGACGATTCCAAGCTAATCCAAAAGAGTCTCACCTTTAGGCTGTCAAAAGAATATTCAAATATCTGCAGGGAACTCAAGAATTTGGACTATGGTATCCAAAGAATGTTGATCTCACTCTTCATGCTTACACTAATGCAGATTGGGCTAGAAACGTTGATGATCGGAAAAGCACTAATGGTGGTGCATTCTATATGGGGCCCCGGTTAGTATCTTGGTTCAGCAAGAAGCAAAGCCCTATTGCCTTATCTACAGTAGAAGCAGAATATGTGGCTGCAGTATCATGTTGCACTCAACTTCTTTGGATGATGCAAACCTTACAAGACATTCAAATCAAATGTTCACTTCCTATCTCCATTATGTGTGATAATACAAGTGCCATCAGTATCTCAAAGAATCCTGTTATGCATTCCAATACCAAGCACATTCCCATCAAGTATCACTTCTTACGTGAACAAGTGCTTGAACAAAAGGTGAAGTTGGAGTATGTTCCCTCCAAAGAACAAGTTGCTGATATATTTACCAAACCTTTACCCAGAGAAGCATTCAAATATCTCAGAAAAAAGCTGAGAGTAGTCTCTTCCATGCAAAAGATCAGATCTACTTAAATACAGAAGATTAAATTGGATATACGGATTTCCTGTAAGACAGCCGCGTATATACGCAAGTTTATACACAAAAAACTGCGTATGGGTATTTTTTGACAAAGTTTTTATGGGTCAGCATTCTTCAGCACAATTGCGGTGCTAATGAGTATCTTTGGATGCACAAGTTAAGGGGGAGCATTGGTCATGTGGAAAGGATGCATTATTGGCATTCTAATTATTTGTTGGAGTTTGATCTCATGCTTGAGAATTTTTTATCTTGATTGTATAAGTCATTTCTGTTATATTGAATATTATGCTTGAAAATGCAGCACAATCTCAGGGGGGGCATGATATTGTCGGTACAAAGGATCTTGATCTACGCTTTGCCCTTGATGTCAAAGGGGGAGAATGTTGCTGAAAGTATTTCTGGTTATGGTTGCCATCAAGTCCAAAGGGGGAGATTGTTGGCAATATGTTTCTTGTATCCTATTATATGGTTTTCCTTGATGGCAACTCTCTCTGAAAAAGGATGCAGATAATGACTCAGAAAACCATCAGCAGTGTACATTAATCGAAGCTCTGGGAGAATCGATGTGAATAAGGACGTGTTAAATCATGTGTGAATAAGTTCGGTGTATTCATATATCCTGAAAAACCTCTAAAGTTCGAGGGTTCTGGTCTCTTCGCAATATGTGTTAAGTATGGCTGAGTAAATCTGAGTAAAGGGCTGATGGATTCAATTTTTGTAAAGCACGAGCTAGAAAATCGGTAAAGGATGTAATTCTGTATGGTGGATTCGATAGGGTTAACCTGCTTGCTGAAGAATGCAATTGAATGGACACATGATCGCAGAGCATGTTTACTGGAATACATATATATATATATATATAACTTGAGTTACATTAACATAATCGCGTGGAGGAAGAACAATTAAAATAGGGTTATGCCTTCATGGAGAAACGTAGCGATGACGGAATAAAGGTGGACAGAACCTTGAGCAAAGGAGAGGAACCACGAGCAGAATGAACAGTGAAGGGGGTTTCTGGTTTTCATCGCACCGCTTTCGACGGGCAAGCGGTATTCAAGAGGTTGGGAGCGATTCCATAGAACGAGCGACACGCGTCCTTGAACGAATCTGCAAAACCGCCATCACTGCACACCATCGCGCGTTAATGTTCGACCAAGGAAGCCACGCGATATTGTTGTGCGCCATCGATATGGAGGGGAGCCATCGAACGGTGGCCGTATGAGGAAGGCGCACGATGGATAACCACGGTATGGTGCGAGTATGTGATTGGGTCATTGATTATATATTTGGGCCCAGTTTAAATTATATTAATTGGGACCTTTTTAAACTAAGGTTTGCGGGGTTAATAAAGGATGTTGAATATGTGAAGTTGGCGAAATATGAAACATGTGATGTAATGAACGTGGGTTAATATATGCGTTGATCTCACGAACACACAATCCTGGGGTCAATATATATATGCCTTGGGGAGTTCATAACTAAAGGAGTAATTGGATTAATATCTCAATCTCATATTGAGATATTAAAAAGCCTTAGATTAATTATCTAGTTGCTAGACCAAGAAATTAGAACAATGAGAAGCTGTTTGGGGCTTGGGTAGACCCCGCTAGATTATCTATTTGATCTTGTCCAGGAATACCATTAGTGGTTGAGTGGTTTTGACTCATGGTATTAATAAAGGCTAAAAATATATAAGGAGAAGAGGATCATAGTTCAACGTGTGCATGTGGAGAGGTTGTTAATGAATAAATCTCTTTAAGAGATATCTGCATGATTGAACTCTGTTTCAGATAGATCTGAATCTATGATGCACCTGTGGATATAATGAAGGTTCAAGATCTCTATATCTAGAAATGATGAATCTCTAGGAAGATCTGCAAAAGAAATGATGAAGACCTGGCACAAGTCTGATGAAGAAATTGAAGAAATTTGGTGGATCTGAGGACTGAAGCCTTCAGTATAAAAGTGGAAGCTTTCTGCCAATAAAAGTTGGTGTTAAATCAGGGGGTTGGAGCTCCCTTCCAGTAGTGACTGGAGAATGAGAGAATGTTGTAGCCTTCTACAGGTAGGTGCCTGCGTGCTGGTATAAGTCTGCGCTAGTACAAAATTGTAAGAAGTTTTCTTTATAATAAATATTGAAGACCGAGACGACAACATCGGTGGTTTTCTCCCAATTTGGGTTTCCACCTTAAATACTGGTATTCATGTGTGTTTCTTATGTGTGATGGCTTATTCTGTTATTATTGCACATGCTTACTTCTTACTAAACTTTTGATGAATGAATGATGCAATAATCTAAGTAAAGAATTAAATGCATAATAATATCTCTGATAAAAAGTTTTCAGTCTGCTCTAAATAATGATTCATCCCCCCCCCTCTCAGTATTTTTCCCAACACCAACAAACTCCTGAACTAGAATCTAAATCGAGTTGGGACGTTTGGCTCCAATTTTCCATGTAGAGGAAGTAGTTTTCCACCTCTCATGGAAGCTTCCTTGAGGATAGGGCCAATCCCATGATTCTAGGGATCCCAACTCCCCTTCCACCATCTATATAAGCTTTCCATTTCCCTTTGCAAGCTAGTCTCCAAGAGCCTTCATAGCTTAACGAATGCTGCAATAGTCCTCATGGAGCCAAATCAATAGCAAGGAGATTGACGATCGAAGAGAGAGGCTTGTCCCCATTCCCGACGAGCTTTACCGAGACGTATTCCATTGACGACCTGCTAAAGGAAGATTCAGCGTCAGAGCCAGGTTGTATTTTCCTTTTTATGAATTAATGATAAGCGACTATTGGTTATGGTTCCACTCATATTTTTCATTATGATGATGAGTTGTGTCCTCTCAGACTGATACATAATTTCATATATTGGGTTTTACGCTTGTGTTTGTCGTGTTTCTTGTGTGTGCAGGTGTTCAATCACGGCGAGCGAGAGGATTGTGATCTGCTGGAGCAAGGAAATGGGAGCGCCATCTTCTCTACGAACAACAGCATTGGACTTGAGGTAGGCCTTCATCGCAAGTTGGTCTATTGCAATTAGGAAATTGCACCTTAGCGTGATACGATTGTTGCTAGACCCGATCTAGGCTAGTAGGGATCGCCTTTGTCCGTAGAGGGGATTTACCTCTACAACATATAGTCTACAGATATTATCCATTTTCCATTTTTCTTTGGTACCAAAAATAAGGGAGAAACCCATTGACTATCTGAAATAGGATAGATAAATTCTACTTGTAACAATTTTTGCAGTTCTTCTTTGACTATTTCTTTCATCTTAACATTCATTCTTCTTTGTGGTTGTCTAACTAATTGATATGATCATCAATATAGATATTGTGAATACATGTCTTTATATGAATTCCTTGCATGTCGGTCTAATCACAGACAAATTAATATTTTGAATATTTCTGTAATAATGCAATTACCTGTTGTTCTTGTGATGATTGTAGATTATTACCAATATTTAGACTCTTTCTAGGATTTATTTCAATGCTTTTTCTTTGTGAATTGGTAGTTGAGTTAACAGTAAAATCCTTTCAAATGAATTTGGAAATGATTGAATAGTACAATTTTCTTGAAAACATTTATTCAAAAGATGATTTGAATCTTCATATTGTGTTATTATTAGCTACTCAAAAATATCAGCTTCTGAGATGAAAACTTCTATTAGATCCTCATTTTCTTCCTCTTCTCTAAAATTAAATACTTGATTAATACTTAGAACATATTGATTTTCTTATTTTTGTTGGTCATCAAGCCATGATAATAAAAAAGGATATTGTGCTGGAGGATAGAGTGTAACATTTTTCCTTTCATCTCCGTGTGCTATGATCATACTTCCTAATCTGCATCTAATGAAGGCATCTGCTGATGCTAACCATGGTCTTCCTAGAATTAAAGGATGGCCTCCTAAATTTGTTTTTGGTTGCAATATTAGAAAGTCTATAGGATATTGCCATGAATCAAAAGAAAAAAAAATGTCTTCTAATATTCCCTCTGGTACAACTTTAGATCAATATGCTAGCTCCAAAATTGCAGTAGTAGGTTGAATATTGGGCAATTTTAAATATTTCATAGTCTTTGTTGTCATGACATTTATAGCAGGTCCCAAATCTATTAAAGTGTTTGGAAATGAAAAATTATTGATTAAAATGGTAACCATGGGTATCCCAGGATCAATATAGTTTTCAATTGTTGTTTTTGCAGACACGAGACTAGCTAATTTATGAATGACTTGGATTGTGGGTGGTCTATTTTCTTTCTTCTATTTTTCTTAATACATATATCCTTTATTATTTTCTCATATATTGGAATATCTTTGATAGATCGCGATAAAGGAATTTTGACATAAGAATTATTTAATTCATCCAAAATATCAAATTCATGAAGAGAAATTGGAGTTTTATTCTCTACTAACCTCTCTAGATAAGGTGGTGTTTGAGTCATAATAGCTTTTCCTTTCTGAATTTGATTTCCTGGATTATATTTTCAGATTGTTCTCCTTGTTTAGTTTTCTCTTCTATGATTGGTGGAGAATATTTTTGTAATACTTTCCTAGACCTTAAGTGGACATCTTGTATAGGAAGAATAGAATGTTGGAAATATGATGCAGGATGTTGTCCTTGATGGCAACCCACTGAATAAAGATGAAGACATGAGAGTGTTGGCATGTGTTGTCCTTGATGGCAATCCACCTGATGAAGTTATTCTTGACTTGATGGTCTTGGTAAATGATGTTTGTTAGCAATATGATGTTGAGTGTTGCTCTTGAAAGGCAACCCACTTGATGAAGATGATGGAAACTTACTTGATGAAGTTGTGCTTGATAGAATATGTTTTGATGAACTAAATATGATGTATCTACAATGTATACAGAAGGCAATGAAGAAAGGAATTCAGCATGTGCTAAATATATGATGAAAAGAGTATGTTTCAAGGAATACGCGGATCTGTCTAGGGGAAGTCGCGTATGCACACGAAAACGTTCCAAGTCGCGTATGGGAAAAGCGCTCAAAAAGTAAAAACCAAGGGGTAACCACCATGGTATTGACCCATTGTATTGGGTAATGATTCTGCCTGCAAGATCCGCCCAGAAAATACCATCTATACTGAAATTCAGGACTGCTGGTATTTTTTTGGCTCATGGTATTGGAAAAGGGGCTCATGGTATTGAAAAAGTGTAAACCTATATAAGGAGAAGAAATTAATTATGCAAATCATGAGGTGGGGTGCAAGATGTCCTGAGCTTGAATGAATACTTCTCTCCGAAGTAGATCTGAATGGAAAGGGTTACAGTTGAATGATAGATCTGAATGTATGATGCACCAATGATGAAGAAGGGGATCTAGATCCGAAATGTACTTGTATTTGCTAGATCTGTTTATGGAATGATTAGATCTGTGATGAGGCGAACATCTGTCTGAGGTAAAGGGTAAAATCTGAAGTGATGTATCTGTGGTGAAGAATTGCAATGACATTAAAGTTTGAAGAACCATACGCTAGTTTGCCGAAGAGGAAGCGCGTATATACGCGGCTTCGCTGAAGAGAAAGCGCGTATGCACAATGAAATTGGCTTTCAGAATTTTAGGGTAGTGATGCTCTGTTTATTTGAATGCGAAGGATATACGCGACATCGCAGAAAGAATGCTGATGCAAACTAGGTTTGTTTAAGTCTCGTGGTAAGAAATGTCCTGATCTGCTCATGTTAGGCCACGCTATCCTCGTATTCTATAGTGCTTCGAGTTGTTCTGGGATTACTTTGCTGTATGATTGAGCTAAATGTATGAAGAGGGTCCAGCTTTGAAAATACGATGAAATGTGGTCTGCAGCAGCTCTATTGAAGTCATGGATCCAAAGGTGAAAATCGATGAAACGTGGTCCAAGGTAAACAGGTCTTTAGTCGGGGGTGGTAGCTCCTTCTAGGCAAGGCTCAAAACGAGACTGTGGGGTCGTATATCCTTCCAGTGAGGTCGGTAATTCAGATCTATCGAGCTCCCTTCCAGGAGAGGCCGGTAAACGAGTCAGGGGGTTGGAGCTCCCTTCCAGGAGAGGCTGGTAAACGAGCGCAGGTGGGTGCCTGCGTGCTGGTCAAGTCTGCGCCAGCACATATGTTGTAAGATGTTTTCTCTATAATAAAATATTGAAGGCCGAGCAACTGCAGCGGTGGTTTTCTCCCGATTTGGGTTTCCACCTAAAAATCCTGGTGTTCATGTGTGATGCTTTGTGTGATGGTTTATTCTGTTCTTACTGCACATGTTTATTGTTTATTGAACATCTGATGAATGAATAATGGAATGATATAAGCAAAGAACTAATGACATAATTAGATCTCTGTGTATACGCGAGTTGCATGAAAGATATCCGCGTGTATACGTGAGTTTACTAAAGGAAAGTAGCGTATGGGTTTTAAGGAATGAAAAAGTGAAAATTTTTGAGTATGCAGTAAATACTGATTCACCCCCCCCTCTCAGTATTTTTCCCAACAATTGGTATCAGAGGAGGTCCTTGTGCAGAAGCTTGATCGCTTAAAGGAGATCCGTCGCAATGGGAAGTCAAGAAGGAGTAATGTCTATAAAGCCACCTCTATTCAATGGAAGCAATATGATATTTTGGAAGGTGCGAACAAAAGCATATCTGCAAAGTCTTGGTGCAGATGTATGGGCAATCGTGGAAGAAGGTTATCAATACCCAGCAAGTATTCCTACCGATGCAGCAGAAAGGAAGAAGTATGAAATCAATGCCAAAGCAGTGAATGTCTTGTTAGGAAGCATGTTTGAATCAGAATTTGCTAAAGTGATGCAGCTACATTCAGCAAAAGAAATATGGGACAAAATCATTCTAAGCTATGAAGGAGACACAAAGGTAAAAAGTGCAAAACTCCAAACTCTTAGAATTGAATATAAAAATTTGAAGATGCATAGTGATGAAAGTGTTGCCAGTTTCTTTCTTCGTCTAGATGATATTGTAAATCGGATGAGAAATTTGGGTGAAACCATAACTGATACTACTCTGGTGGAAAAGGTCTTAAGATCCTTGACTTCAAAATTTGATTCTAAAGTTTCAGCTATTGAATAAAGGCAAGATCTGCAAACTCTTACTATTGTTCAATTACATGGTATTCTGACTGCTTTTGAAATGAGACAAGGAGGTCCTTCCCAAATCAGAGAAGCTGCTTTTAAGGTATCTGCAAGAGGAAAAGAAAAGGAAGTTGTCAAAGAATCCAGCTATATATCCGATGAAGAAGAAGCGAATTTCGTGAGAAAGCTCCAACTAGGTACTGGAAAATTCAAAGGTAAGCTTCCCTTCAAATGTTTTGAGTGTGGAAAAGTTGGTCACTATGCTGCTAAATGTCCTAATAGAGAAAAACATGGTAAAGGGAAAAAATTTGAAAAGAGAAAGAGTTATTATGAAAAAGAAGATGATGATGAAGTGTCCAGTGAAGATGAAGAAGATTCTGACCATGATCTGAAAGTGCTCATGGCAAAAAAGCAAAAGAAGAAGCCTACTCGAAACAAGGAGATCTCTCAGAAAACATGGTTAGCAGAAATTGAAGAAGATGAATCAGATAGTGATTGGGGTCATCCTTTGAATGATCTTCGTTGTACAAACAATAGTGAAGATAGTGAAAGTAAAGTTGTGGATCTAGAAGAAGCTCTCAAGGTTAAAGTTGAAGAACTACAAAGTTCATCTAAGACGCAAGAATCTATCAACAAAGAGATGATCTCTCAAATGGAAAAACAAATAGAAATGCTGACTGGACAGGTGGACAAGTATCAAAGGTTTCATACTTATGCATCAAATCGAATTAAAGAACTAGAAGCAGAAATCAAAAATCTAAATGAAGATCTCAAAGAATCAAGCAAGAAGAATGAAGGACTTGAAGCTGCAATCATCTCTCTGCAAGCAGATCTTGAAGCATCAAGTAAGAAAAATGAGGAACCTCTACAATCATTTGAAAAGGAAGGCCTTGAAGCAAAAATCATCTCTCTCAAAGAAGATCTGGAAAAATCAAATAAGAAGAATGAAGAGCTGCAACAAACATGTGAAGAAAACGAAAATTGGTTGAAAGAAGAGATTCTAAATCTGAAGGATCAAGTAGAAGATGGAAGAAGAAAAGAAGAAAGCATGACAAAGCAATGTCAAGCCTTGGAGGTTGAGGTAAACATTCTCAAAGGTAAATTAGAAGAAAAAGTTAAACTTTTGAGGTTTCATGATAGTACTAATATTTTGGACAATATTCTGAGTAATCAAAGGTCTCCTGCTATCAAACTTGGTCTTGGTTTCCATGAAACTGTTAAAGGAGAATCTAGCTCACAAGGAGGTGCTAAAGAATCAAAGGACATCAATGCAAAATCTGAAGTGTTGAAAGAAACAAAAGATCAACCAACAATTATGAACTCTCAAAGGAATTCATTCAAGAACGTTGAATGCTTTAAATGTCATATTTATGGGCATATTGCAGAAAATTGCAGAAGCAGAACAATTCAGCCACAAACAAACAGATTCTATTCAGAAAGGTACTCTGGTAGCTTCAAGGGATATTGTTTCTCATGTAACAAGTATGGACATAAAGCAGCTGATTGTAAAAGGAGGAAGATCAGAAATACTCATCATGATTCTTATGCTTATTTGTTTGGACACATGAGATGGTATTCTTGTAACAAGTATGGACATGTAGAAAAGGAATGCAGGTTGAACAGATATGAGAAATTGGATAACTTCCAGCACACAAATAGAAAGTTTAAACAAATCTGGAAAAAGATGGAGGGATGGAATAAGAATCAATCTAGAGAAGAAAAGGATTTTTTTGTGGATGCTCTAGAAGACAATGATTTTCTTGAAGAAAACACTCAATTCAAGATGGAGGACCGATCAGAAACGTAGGGAATTCTGACCCTACTGCAGCCATCTGCTTCTGAAGCTGACTTTTCTTATTGACTGCAGGAATGATGTGGGATACATTTTGAGATCTAGTAATGTATCGTCACAAGGGAGCAATGCATGATGACTCTCATGGTTGATTTGATTATTCTGGTTATGTTTACTTCTGACAGCGCATCTGATGTGGAAAGGACAGGTACAGGAGGTACAAACTCAGGAGGAAATGAAGGAAGATGAAAATTTTCTATGCTTCACTTTCCATACGCGGGTTATATTAACAAAAGTCGTGTATACACGCGAGTTTCATCAGACACAGTCGCGTATGCATTGATGATAAGAGAATTTATATGCTAGCTGAAGATCTGGAGCAGAGGCTTAGGGGGAGCATTAGTCTGACTGTTAATAACTGTATTATTGACTCAATATCAGCTCATTTTCTCAGTTCTAACTAATGATGATATGATACATGGTTTCTTATGTTGAAGATTGTGGATGAGTCATGTTTGCTTTTTGATGAAGAGTATTCATTGTTAAGATGAAAGTCTTATAATTCAGAGATAAGGACAGATCATGCAGAGACTGTTGATGATGACTTGCTGATAAAGGTATTCAGGTTGCACTAGTTAAGGAGGAGCACTAGTTCAGGGGGAGCAGCAGGTTGAACACTAATGATTTCATTGTTGGCAATATGACTGCTTATTGTGAGACTCATGCTTAATGATGACTTGGTACATGGTTTATTATGATAAGATTTTGAGCCCTGGTTACTGATAAGTATCTTTTGTGCTCACACATGGATGAGCTGGATGTCGGTTGATTCAGAAATAAGAAGAGATCATGCAGAGCATGTTACTATGGTTGAGATCTTTTTCCTACATATGTTACTTCATGTTAAATCTTGAAGATCTTGATGATATTGGACCACATGGATGATTGCTTGACACATATTTGAAGATGTTGTTTTGGTATGATAATCTCTCTTGGAAAGGTTGTATTGATGCTGCAAAGAATATGAAGGCTTGGTTACTAATGTGCTTATGCTACAACCGTTGGATGACGCTTGAAGACACAACTGCACTGTTCTATCTATCTGTAGTCCAGGGAAGCATTCAAAAGAAGCTGAACACTGTCTTTTTCTCATAGAGGATCAGATCTGGTTAAAATTTAGAAGATGGAATTGGATACGCGGGTTTCCTGAAACACAGTCACGTATATACGCGATTTCATGCACATAAAACCGTGTATGTCTGATTGCTGACAAATTTCTGTTTGGGGTCAGCTCTCTTCAGCACAGCTGCAGTGCTGTTTGGTATCTCTGATACTGTTTGGTATCTCTGGTGGTGTTCCAGTTCTCATAATTCTATTTCTAATGTTTTGATAAAGATGCCTTGATGATTTGTTGATGAAAGTGTTCAGGATGCACAAACTAAGGGGGAGCCTTAGTCATATGGAAAGGATGCTTGGATGCACAGATTCAGGGGGAGCATTAGCTTTGTTGAGTATAATGCATTGTTGGCATTATGATGGTTCTGAAATATGTTCTCTTTCTTGAGGACTTTCTGGTGTTGGTCATAAATGGTCATATTTGTAATTTGATGAAAAGGTCTTGTTGAGACCCATGATGTAAAATTGTAATATTCAGTCATGTAAGGACTTGTCAAATTTTGTAAACCCACTTGGTTGGGTAGCTGAGTCAAATTCTGTAAACCCACTTGGTTGGGTACTTGAGTCTCATATGTAAATCCACTTGGTTGTATATTTGATGTAAGTATGAGTCTTTGGTGATAGGAAGTTCATAGAGTCATGTACTTCATTGAAAAATATGTTTGAAGATTCAGCATGAACTCAGGGGGAGCTTGGCCACTTCAGTACATATCAGATCTGCAGAACGCTTCTTCCACATGAGGAGAAAAGGGGAAGAGTATGTTGGTTTTTGATCTGCCCTTTTCCCTTGATGTCAAAGGGGGAGAGTGACATGGTGTTTTAATGAAGATAATGGTGTCAAAGAATGGAGAGAGTGACATGGTGTAATTGTATCCTTAATGTACCTATCTGTTGTGGTAACCAAACACCATTATGGTTGCCATCAAGTCCAAAGGGGGATATTGTTGGAAATATGATGCAGGATGTTGTCCTTGATGGCAACCCACTGAATAAAGATGAAGACATGAGAGTGTTGGCATGTGTTGTCCTTGATGGCAATCCACCTGATGAAGTTATTCTTGACTTGATGGTCTTGGTAAATGATGTTTGTTAGCAATATGATGCTGAGTATTGCTCTTGAAAGGCAACCCACTTGATGAAGATGATGGCAACTTACTTGATGAAGTTGTGCTTGATAGAATATGTTTTGATGAACTAAATATGATGTATCTACAATGTATACAGAAGGCAATGAAGAAAGGAATTCAGCATGTGCTAAATATATGATGAAAAGAGTATGTTTCAAGGAATACGCGGATCTGTCTAGGGGAAGTCGCGTATGCACGCGGAAAAAAACGTTCCAAGTCGCGTATGGGAAAAAGCGCTCAAAAAGTGCAAAACCAGGGGTAACCACCATGGTATTGACCCATTGTATTGGGTAATGATTCGTCTAAAGGACCCCGTCCAGAAATACCATCGGAAGTAATGTAGTTTTGGGCTCATGGTATTGTTTTGGCTCATGGTATTGAAAAAGGGGCTCATGGTATTGAAAAAGGGTAAACCTATATAAGGAGAAAAAATTCATTATGCAAATCATGAGCGTGGGTGCAAGATGTTTCAGCTTGAATGAATACTTCTCTCTGAAGTAGATCTGAATGGAAAGGGTTACACTTGAAGATAAATCTGAATGTATGATGCACCAATGATGAAGAAGGGGTTCTAGATCTGAAATGTACTTGTATTTGCTAGATCTGTGTATGGAGTGATTAGATCTGTGATGAGGCGAACATCTGTCTGAAGTAAAGGGTTGAATCTAAACTGAAGTATCTGATCTAAAGAAGTATGCAGCTCTGAAATGGTTAAAGGTATATACGCGAGTTTGCTGAAGAGGAAGCGCGTATATACGTGGCTTCGCCAAAGAAAAAGCGCGTATGCGCAATGAAATTGGATTTGTAATTTATACAGAAGTATACGCTGGTTTATTTGAACGAAAGCGCGTATATACGCGACATCAGAGAAAGGAAAGCGCGTATGCAAACTAGGGTTTGCTGAAGTCTGTGGTAAGAAATGTCTGATATGTTCTGCTGTGTTCTGCCTTAGGTTATTCTCACAGTCTTGAGTTGTCTGTATCGGTTGGTTGTATGATTGAGCTTAAATAAGACAAGAGGGTCAGTTAAATACTTTTTGATATTGGCACATAGGATTGTGTTCTATTGATTGTTGGATCAGTGAAAATTGATGAAACGTGGTCCATAGAGGTGCTGAGGGTTGTAGCCTTCAGTCAGGGGGTTGTAGCTCCCTTCCAGGTGAGGCTGGTAAACAAGAGCAGGGGATCGTAGCTCCCTTCCAGGAGAGGCTGGTAAACGAGTCAGGGGGTTGGAGCTCCCTTCCAAGAGAGGCTGGTAAACGAGTCAGGAGTTGGAGCTCCCTTCCCGGGGAGGCGGGTAACGAGCGCGAGGTGGGTACTGCGTCTTGGTAGAGTCTGCCTGGCTTACATATGTTGTAAGATGTTTTCTCTATAATAAAATATTGAAGGCTGAGCAACTGCAGCAGTGGTTTTCTCCCGATTTGGGTTTCCACCTAAAAATCCCAGTGTTCATGTGTGATGCCTTGTGTGATGGTTTATTCTGCTCTTACTGCACATGTTTACTGTTTATTGAACATCTGATGAATGAATAATGGAATGATATAAGCAAATAACTAATGACATAATTAGATCTCTGTGTATACGCTAGTTGCATGAAAGATATCCGCGTGTACACGTGAGTTTACTAAAGGAAAGTAGCATATGGGTTTTAAGGAATGAAAAAGTGAAAAGTTTTGAGTATGCAGTAAATACTGATTCACCCCCCCCCCCCCCCCCCCTCTCAGTATTTTTCCCAACATAGAATATGTAGGAAAATATGTTGCTTCTTCCACATTATATGTTGGTCTTTCCACCTTGTTACTCAGATTTGCTACTGGATGAGCTATTAATTGAGTTGGTCTAGGTGGGGGTTGGTTAGAAGGTAGCTGAAGTTGTTGTGCTTGAGTTAGTAAGGGTACATGATTTTGTTGTGGAAATGGCATTGGTTGAGGATGTTGCTGGAATTATTCATATTGAAATGGTTGTTTATATGGCTATTGGTATTGTTTTTTAGGATAGATTATTTGAGGTGGCTGGGTTCCATAACTATATCCTTTCCAACCTTATGTAAGTTGGTTTTGGTATTGTTGTGGAGGCCAAGCCTGCCATGGCATCAGAGCATTCCATGAATTTTGAGCAGGATATTGATAATTCTAAGGAATTTGTTGAGAAAATTGATGAGGAATCCTTGGCTGCCAAGGTCTCCTTGGTGCCATATATTAAAGAGAATCAATCCCTTGTACTTATTCCATTGAATTCACTTGCAATTATTTAAGTTTTGGACAATTTTTCAGTTGAATGATTTTCTGTACAAATTCCACACATCTGAATATTATCCAAAGGAAATTCCATTAGTGGATGCTTCTTTCTACATTTAGGAAAAAATATTGATAAGATCTGATCTTGTTCATCTTAATTTTTCTTGGCTTTCAAAACATCAAATTTTGTTCCTAAAGTGCTCAAAAGATCAGTTATAAATTTTTCTAACAAAATCCCTATTTCTACTCTTGCTACTCTTCCTGATGCTGATTTGGAAGCTCTTTAATTAACACCTCTTTTTCCAGTCTTTGCTCTTCCCCTGGAATATTTTTGACATAATTTAGCAATTTCATCAAATGGAAAATTTAAGATGTCTCCTTCACCCATTACATTGAGAATATCAAGGTATTAATCTCTTATACCTTTAAGAAAAATTGTGTGAATGGTATCAGGATTCAAAGAGTGTTGTTTGGATTTTTGTAGGTTGTAAGGGAATATTTCTAATTATTCTTCCAAACTCTCATATATTTGTTGAGACATCCTAAAAATATATTCTTTTGAATCTCTATACCTGCAATAGGCTTGATACTTCTTAAGAAAAATTCTCTTCATGTCATCCCAAGAGGCAACAGTGTCTTCTCCTAATCCCATAAACCATTTTAGTGTAGTTGTTTTAAGAGTAGCAGGAAAGAGACGAAGTTTATGTGTGTCATATGTGTATCCATAAGTACAACATAAGATATGAAACTCAAACATAAATGAATCAAGATCTTCAGTAGATATTCCATAATAATAAGAAAAACATAAGGTGAAATATTCTTCATTTTTACCACCTCTCCAAGAATTTCTCTTGTGTCTAGAATTGGGAAGCCAAAGGTGGCCTCCTGATCATTGTCTAGTTCTATATCATTACGTATCTTGTTGTCATATTCTCTTTTTTCATCTTCTTCTCTTTTTCTCCCTGCTTCTATTCTCCTTTCTTCCTCTCTTTTTCTATGCCATTCTTTTTATTGCCTCTCATAATGAATTCTTTGTTCCAGACTCATTATTGATATATTATATCCTTCTCCTTCCTCAGTAATTTTATTTTCAGTTGTTTTTAATGTTTCAATAACAAGTTGAATTGGTTTTTCCTCAAGCTTCTCTATTTGTTCAAGAACTAGTTGCTCTAATTGTTTAATAATTGGTTTCCTTGTATCCTTTTGTTTTTTCTTAAGGTTTTTATTTTGGTGTTTGTTTTCTTTTCACTTCATAGGCTAACAATGTTTCTCTTTCAATAAGAGTCAATATTTTTCCTGGTCTTTGTTATTCTTCCAATTCCTCTAAAGTTGGTCTCCCAGCAACTGGTGTAATTTGTCATGATAGTTGTGCTCCTATGGGTTGTTTAATTGTTGGGTAATTTTGTTTAGTAAATCTACCTTTTTGATCTCTTTCTATAGGCATAAAGAAATATAACTGAAAGAAAAAATAAATTTTGTTGTTTTTGTTGTGTTTTTTTTTTAGAATCTTCCTAATTGACTATGTTGAAGTATGCTTCCCCCGTAATGACGCCAAAAATTTTGGGTCAGTTTACTGAGTAAACTAACACATATATTTTACTTATCAATCCAGGTTTGTAGACTTGGAAAAATGTCCAAAATATATTGTTTTCAAATGTAGTCACTTTTAGAAGACAAAGTGTAGAAGTTGAAAGAAATTCATATTACAAATATATTCTAAATTCTAAGATCTATGTAAATGCATATTACAAATATAAAATCTAACTAAGAAGTTTCTAATTCAATATATAATAAGTGAGGAAATAGGCTCGTAACTGAGATCCTGATTTTCCTTCCCCACGATACTATCTTCATGAAGAGAAACCAAATGAGTGATGAAAAAGAGTTTATGATGTATAAAAATTAGGAGAAGAGGCTCCTAAATTAGAAGTTCTAGGTTGTCCTTATTTACAATTCTATTCCATCATTGTTACTATTGGAAAAGAGGATGAATTTTAGTTGTTGTTCATGATTAAATAGAAGGAGAATTTAAATTAAACTCTTGTTTGTCCCTTCATATGAAAATTAGAATTAAACCAAGAATAATCAACAATCATAAGAAATCTTCACACATCTAAATGAATGAATAAATTTGAAGCAAAACTAGTTTATGAAAATTATGGTAATTTAACCAAAAAATGTACTTAGCTTGGTGTGTGGGCCCTCCACCCTTGCCTTGCACACTTGAAGAACTTCTCAACTACAGAAGCCTTAATCAATCATCCACAATGTAAGCAAAAAATACAAAATGGAACTGGTTCTTCAAATTATCTCCAAGTCTTCAAAAGTCTCAATACAAAATTATACAAATTCTACATGCTTGAATGATTCATAAGCTTGGTTTAAATAAGTAAATAATAAACAAACATGATATATAATGTATCTAACAGTAATATCCATAATAATCCCAGCAATCTAGGTCGAACTCATCGTTTTAGTATCACAAGATCAGGAAAATCCCAAGAAATACTAATTTTTCCCTTTTTCCTAAGGAATTCTGAAAAACAGGTCAAGTTTGACCAGCATTGACCGACCCTGTTTTAGCTCAGTTTGACCGAAACAATAGGTAATTTTCCATCCGTGGTTCCCAAGATTTCCAAATCTATGCTCAGATCACGCTCAAGTGTCCTACACATATGACTTCCATGAAGCTATTACGGGAATTTTCAGTGCAGTCCAAAAATACACTTAACCTAATTTTTTTTAAAATCTATAAAATTTGAAAAACTTAATTTAATTACCTGAATATGCATAATAAGGAAAAATTGAGTAATATATGGATGACATAAGGTGGAATATGATGGAAATTAGGTGGATTTTTTATAAGAAAAATTGACCAAAATTGAGGGCCAACAATGATTTCCTCCCTAGCTTGCTTATAAAACTTATCATATATTACTCCATTCTCCGTAGATATCCATACATCCGAATCAATATTTGTAGTTACATTCTTATCCTTACCTTCCAAGTTGTATAATTTGAGCCATTAAAAAATGGAATTGCGTATGAGGTAATCTAGTCTTAGTTCTCCATGATCCCTGATCTTCCTTCCAACTATTAAACTGAATCTAAAGGACATTGGATCTGATAACAATTTTTAGAAACAATGGAAATCATGACACTACTTAAAGTGGGGGTGAATCAATAGTGCGGCCAAATTATACAATTTTTCACAAATTATTTTCTCAATCACTTTAGCAATTATTCATGAATCAACGACACAACTAAATCATATAAAACATAAATTAATAATCATCAAGAACATGAGAAGCATATAAATAAGACACCAATATTTTTTTTATTAAAAACTTCAACTTGATTACATCATTTCCCCAAAAGATACTACTATTAGATTTATCATTTGATACTGAAAGGAAATTCGATGCCTGCTTGTTTATCAGTATTCAATGAAAGGGACTGCTGCCCCTACTCGTTTATCAGCCTTTGCTGAAAGGGAATCTTACCCCTAATCATTTATCAACCTCTATTGAAAGGTACTCTTTCACTTACTTATTTATCAACCTCTGTTGAAAGGGACTATTTCCCCTATGAATTTACCAACACCTAATGGAAGGAGCTACAACCCCTAATATACAAGATACCACTTATTGGCCCTCTTGATTCATCTTTCATCCATGTTCAAACTTCCAAACTTAGATTCGTTGACTCATTCATCCATGCAAAAGAAATTCCATACCACTTATTCCAAATCACTGTTGTATATAACTACTGAATCCACCCTTCCAAATCCTGAAGGCTTTCATAAAATTACTGCCAAAAATATCTACATAATCTACATGCTTTATACAACTACTGTGAATACTATTAGCTTTGCATTATTCCTTCCTTTACAAGCTTCTGCGAAATCCTACTGAAAATGTTATAGTTACATTTATTTTGAGGATATCTTTACTCATTTTGGTTTTCCAAGAGAAATTGAAACAGATCAAGGTACTCAATTCACATCCAAGTTGGTGCAAAATATCATGGAGAAATATAAAATCAAGCATCGAAAGTCTACTCCATATCATCCACAAGCCAATGGACAAGTGGAATCCACCAACAAGGTACTTGAAGAAATTCTAACCAAGACTATGCATTTGTATTGGAAATATTGGGAAGAAAATATTCCAGAAGCACTATGGGCATATCAAACCACATGGAGACATACAACTAAACATAATCCTTATAAGCATGCCTATGGGAAGAAATTTTTGCTTCAAAGTGGATACCTTTATAACAACTCCTAAATTGGGCCTTGCTTTATCAGAATTTCTAGAAAATAGACTAGCACATTTGAATGAGCTAGATGAGATCCAAAAAGAAGCTATCGAAAGAACCAACATAGTTTAGCAACAAATATCAAGATGACATGACATATTTATCAAAACTGTAAAGTTCAAGCCAAGTCACTGGGATCTTCTTTTTTATTCTAAATTCAAATATTTTCAAGGGAAGTTTAGAACTCATTGGCTTGGTCCTTATGAGATAGATATTTTTTATGAAAATGGAGCAGTCAAGGTCAAAAATATTGATGATGAACAAGTTACCTTCCTTCTTAATGGTCATATATTAATATTTTATCATAAACCACTAACAAAGGAAGATTTTTTCAAATTTTTTCAAGAATATTCTGAGTTTAAGTTGGTTACGAAAGGATATCATTCTCCTCATTCTCCAACTCAATAGTGATTCTTTGTATCATCTAATATATATATATATATATATATATATATATATATATATATATATATATATATATATATATATATATATATATATATATATATAAGCATGAAAACCAAGATTTCTTGGCGGTTTAGATTTTAACAAGTCCCTTGTATTTTCCCTATTTATTTTTATCTCTCTTTTTCTAATAAATTTTCAGGTGGTAAGAAACGCTTTTGAAGACCATCCTTCTTTAATGATCATCGAAGAAGCAGCAGCAATAAGTAATATTCCTCTGACCGAGAAACAAATTCCAAGAAATAAGAAGTAAAAAAATTAATGTCATTTTGAAATCAATATTGAATTCCAAAATTGATTTTACTTTATACATTCAGAAAAAAATCAACACCTCACATTCACACAGATAATCCACAAAAAAGGAACATCAAAGGTATCCACAACAAAGGTATGTAGGCTGTTGAATTATTTTCATATAAGAGCATTATATTTTAATTCATTTGATGATTTCATTAAAAACCTTCAGAAACCTTATTGTTGGCTCGAGGGGTCCTGACCTAGGTTCGGAGGTTGAGGTTTGCCAGCAAACCCTTATACTATTGGCCCTTTCAGCAGTGATCTACTTGCGCAAGCCAAAGTCTCACCCGAAGCAGTATGGGAGGGTGCTGGAAGCAGGTTTCGGCGCACCCAGAGAGAGAGTAGGTAATTCAAGTAGATACAAATTGGAAACCTATCAGGTTCACACAAAGCAGATATATTCGCAGGTCTATTAATAGTAAATCTGCAACTAATCATAATAGAGCTATTACCATGCACAGATCTAAATAGTACCATCGCATCCAAGTGTGTATCAGTTATCAGTACATAATATCATAAACGCATCAATAACAGATTTCATATACATTTAATACCATAACACAGACAGATTCACAGCATAAACAGATAACACAATTGTATTCGTAGCTCCAACAGATCCCAAAGGTTGGCATCAACAGTAACACATCAGATCAGATAACACAAAGATACTTTAACTATATCAGCATATATTATCATTCAAACATAGTTACAATCCAAACACCACCTATGCACACAGCCAATAGGGTCCACACACACCAGGACTGAGGATTTCCATGCACACAGCCAATAGGAGTCCTTACCCAAATGACCCAAGATAGATCTAACAATTCACACTTAGCATCAAACTTAATTCTTTCCTACCTTAAGACTAAAAAATGTTCATATATTTATAACGAATTAGCCTATGCTTTCCTGTTGTCTGAAAACCATGGTTTGTGGACTCTAGGTCTACCCTTGACCCATTAGAATGCATTCAGGGCTTTGAACTGCCTTAAAACCCCTGCGCTAAACTAATTTATACCAAAAATATACAAAATTGTACAAAATTCGCAGCTTTAGGGGACCCTGTTCCAACAATCCCCCAACACAATCTTCTGACTATCTTGAGTAACTGTGGTCATGGGGTCTCCACCTATGCTTGAAATAGCCTGATCACCTCTACCAGTGGGGTTAGCACTCCTTCACTTTGCACATCAGCGTTTTGAGAAATATCCACCAACTTCTGCAAATTCGGTCCTTCTGTTGCAGCGGTGATGCTCTCCAGATTCAGGTTCAGTTGTTTAACAACGACATCAACGTCTTGAGAGATCTTGAGGGTTTTTTCAACCCAAGGCTTAAGGCGGTCGCTGAGAGCCTTCTTCTTCTGGCGGAGTTCATCAATATCATCCCGAAGGGCATGGCTGGTATGCAGTCGTGCAAATCATTGAGCAGGAATCAGAGTAGGCATAGTGGCTTCTAGCTACTCAAATTATTATTCCTTCTAGCGCAAGTCCTTGTTAATTTCACGCAGGAGAGGGTCACGCTGGGCCTTGGTCCATAACTAAATAGATATTTCCAATAATTGTGCACCCTGAGAAATTTGACTTGTAATCACTTTTATGGCCGCTGTAACCAGCACAACGCACTAAGCCCTTACCTTCGGTGGTGTCTTTGGTTGTAACTTGGCCTGCAAGTCTACGATATGTTATTTCATCTGCATCTTGACCAGCTCGATCTTAGTCCTTGAGGCCTTCAGTGCTGTGACCAACCCCTCAATCTTAGCTTGCAAGGTGGCAGTAGCCGGGATGTCTTCAATAAAATTCATGTAGAGCCTACTAATGAGGTGCTCTAGCTTTGTCTATTGCATGGCGATGATGGTATAGGTAGCCTATGCTTGGGAGGCTTCAACGATCTTTGCTTCAATGATCTACTCAGCCGTAGTGAGTTGCTGAGGAACTTTTCGATCTTGGTGCTAAATTTCTTTAAACAGGGATGTGTGAAGAAGCTGCAAAGGTGCATGTGGTAGGCAGGCGAGACCTAACTACACCTCCGCATAGGCTTGGACTTGCACCCCTAAGTCTTGTGGACTCAGTATGAGGGCTGCGCCCAGGAGAGGGAAGAGGTGGCTTTTTGACGTATTGATCACTGCGCTGCTAGTTGCTGGGGCCGATTTGACCTAGATCTTACTTGTCTGCAAGGTGTCAGTTTTTAATTGCAGGGCCCGGAGGTCTGCCTGGAGGGTGTCGACCGTGACTTTCTGCTACTCTTCCAGAGCCAACCATTTCTCCTCTGCAGCCAAAGTGGGTGCATATACAATTTTCTCAAGGTCCCCTTCTGTTAGCGTAACACCTTCATCGTGTTTTGGTCACTGAGATCGTTGCTTCTTTCCTCACCCTTTAACATGGTCACCAGTCCTCTTCGTACCTCTAGGGGAGTCAACACCTCCCACCTCCTGACCTTCTACACCCAAATCCTGCTGCGACTTCTTTTGCAATGCTACTTCCATGCCTTTCACTGTACTTTTTCCCGGCTACGAACCCTTCTGTGATGATAATTTTTGGCCCTTCCCTGTGCTCTTACCCTGTCCTCCAATTTCTATGGTGATGACAGGTGGGGTGACCTTCGTGGTGCTCATTCCTTCAGTGCCCTTCACACCTATTTTTAATCCAAGATTCCAATGTGGAGGCCATGTTGCAATTAATTGGTCAATTTCTTCATTGGCAACCATATAGGGGAGTGAGACCCACGTTGGATCCTTGCGGCCTCGGACTTGGACATTATGCATAGTTACCTGGAATGTGGCGATGCTTTTATACTTATCATAGACAGTGGGTGAAAAATGTGGCCGGGAGTTAATAGCTATTGTGAGCCCACTCTGAAACAAGACCCAAAATACTTGATTGTCCTTAATGCATTGTTCATCCTTGGAGTCCCACAAATTTTCATAATGCACCTCTTCACACATAACAGGTATGAGCTCTAGGAGGACTGAATCTTCTAGAGCTTCCCATGCGACCAACGCAATGAGAAGCAGCAGCCAAGAGTAGAAAAATGTGTGCCCATGATCCTGGGCCTTGCGAACATTTTCCAAGGATCCAATGCAAAGGTACTGGACCCAATTGAAGCACAACCAATTTTCACATCAGCCCGCTAGTTGAATGACAGATGCAGGAATGGTGGCAGCTTGACATTTTTGCATCAGTTTGCAAGCTAGCAAAAATGTACCCATCTACGTAGCAGGGTCACTGATGGTGTTGATCATGAAACCTCGAGTGTTTCATAGCACATGGTAATCCTCCTGCACTTTTTCAGTGATATTCTGTTCGTACTTCTTGCACACGCACAACATAGGGTTTGGTCCCTCCATGGGGAGGCCAGTAATCCAGTGAATAAGTGTGACATCAATAGGGATGCGATCCTGGATCCATAGGTTGCCATCATGGACCAAGGAAAGCATTTGGCACACAATTCGATCTGTAATATTGTAATGGCCAAAATGCGGCATCCTCAGTAGGTTCAAAAGCCCAGAACCAGCCAACCTGTGCACCCAGCGCATGGGAACGATCTTTATGCCATCATATTCCAGTATCCTTTTGAGGTATAGCTTAGGTGCGAGCTCAGGGAAGGCCTCCAAATTGGCTAGGTCATGGTCATCAAATTTGACCTCAAGGAGCTTACCGAAGGGTTCTCCAATGACAGGGACCTCACCCAGCGTTAGTGGCATCTGTAGATAGGTGTGCAGGCCATCAAGATTCTTCGGTGTGCATGTCGAGGGCCTATAAGGCCAAACAAAGGGTGGTAGCCAATTGATTGCTTATCCATCTGGGCCTTCTCCTGAGAAAATACGGGTCTCTTTACTGGCTCGGGCGAGCTTGCCTATCCCACCGCTCACAGGGACTTCACATTTCAGGGCGTGGTGTGGGGCTTCATCCCAGCCCATTTTGTGGGTTCCCTTGATCCTTGTGATTTTTCTTTCCCCTTCTTCTTGGTTGGACTCAGCATAGATATATCCTCTTTAGCTTTTGATTCAACTTCCACTACTTCCTTGGTTTCTTGTTCCATCGAGGTCACAAGTTCTGAGGGTTCAGCGGGATTAGTGGTCCTCATTCTAGCACGGAAAATGAACTCAGGGTTGTTGCTATCAGAGTGTGTAGGATGATCAGACATGAACGAGATGCAATAGGCAAAAAAACTCTTACAAAAAAAACTCGCCAAGGACAAACACGCTAAGTATAAACTATTCAAGAGATACGAAACCCTTGTCTGATCTATCCTCCTACTTTTATAGCCGTGGGGATTGATCAACTTACTAAAGATTATGATCCACTGCCATAGCCATTACAACCTCATTCCACCATCATTAATTAACCTATCACATAAAATCTATTCGAAATCTCATAAATCTTATCGATCCTATGAAAGTGGATCTAAAAAAAATCTTGGGAAATAATGTGAAAATATTTAGTCCTATCATAAATCAAATAACTATGAGAACCCCACTCCATTATAATTCTACTCCGTGTTATTCCATTTCAATTCATTCTATAACCCTCACCATTTAGTTTTCTTACCTATTTCTTGTCAACCCTCCATTGCCTCCGTTAAGAAGAAACAATTCAAGACCAAGACTTCTCTCCACAATGGGCATCATAATCCCATCAAAACCAAGTGGAGTCAAGTTCCTCCAAGCATACCCGCAAGTTAGAGAATAGTTGCAGTAAGTAAGGTCACTCCGGTTCTTTGAAAAAATTAATGGGAATGAAATAAATGTGACTAAACATTTTTCTCAGGATTTTGATGGGGTCGAGGTAGGAATTGGTGACATTAAGCTTATATTGACACATTCCATCACGAAAAAAGCTACATAATTCCCCAGAGACAAAGTGAGTTGTTTTAAAAACACAAAATCTAGGATAAATACTGGGTAAAATTCCTCAGAGAACCATGTATGGAAATATCTATCTTTAGAAATGGAATTCCAATTACAACACTGAAAGGAAAATGAAGGAATTTATTGTTGGTTATTCAGAAATTTGTAACTTTTGAATGAAGGTTCAAAACCATGTTCTTCTATGATTCTCGACTTCTAATGAAATTTATTTATGGAAATGAAATAAATTTTCCTTATTTCTTGCTATGTAGTATTAGAAAGATGAACTCAAGTGTGCAAAGAGAAACGAAATCCCTTGATAATTCCACCTACCATCATGGAATTATCAAAATCCTCATACACTTAGAATCTAAGGAAGATAATTAGCAAGATTTTCTATTCTTCAACCACTTTCTATAAAACCAGGAGGAAGAAACTTGCAAAAGGGTTAAAAGAAGTTGTCGTAGGTCACTACGAAACTCTAACCCGGAAGAAGAACTTGAAAAGGAAAATTCAGGGCAAAATGAAACAAAGGCACTATAAGACCCATTTTAATATGAAACTCCCCTCTCTTAGTATTTAGGAAAATGTAAACAGAAAAATGAAAAAAAAAATCTTACAAAAAAGAAATCCAAACCAAATACTAAACTTTCTGAAGAAAATAAGGAATCAGAGAAAAAGAAATAGAAACAAACCAACAAAAGGAAGAAAATCCAAAACATTTAAGAATCAAGAATAAAACTAAGAAGAAGCAAAATAATTTCCAAACTCTCAAATGTACAGTCTCTAGAACTAGTCGATCTCGAAGAAGAATGATACATGACACCACCTCAAACAATCATCCTGACAAGAAAGACACCGGACATTGATCGTATACAACAAGAAATCTATGACTATGTCAAGTCTTTTGAACATAGAGTGGAAAAGAAGGTAAAAATATCCTCTCAAAATCAAGAGACTATATTTTATGAAACCTCTCTGACAGAACATACTCCCGAAAAAGAACATAGAATTGAGCATGCCCTGAAGCAAGATGCATACGAATTATAGTTTCTTAATAAACACATTACACAGGAATGAGAAGAAGAAAAGATACAAAATGAAATATTAATGTCTCAAAATGATAATATGCTTTCGCATATATGCCACTAGTACAAGAAAAACAAGAATCTCAAAGAAAACAACAGATTACTCAAAAATAGAATTAGGCGATTGCAGATTAAAATATTGATGAAGATACCAAGGGTAATCTTCAACATTAAAAATAGAAATGAAATCATTAGTCTGGATGTGCTTGTAGAAGCTTCTGAGATCATACATTAAAGAAGGAGGAACCAATTTTGAATTTTCGATGCATGATGATATGCAAGACCTTTGGTGAGGGTGAATGTTGAAGTCTAAAATTGTTTCCTTCAATTTGACTACCTTTTTCTCTATCCTTTATCTTTTTGTGACCATCTTATTGTAGTTTCAGCTTAATCAATATCACCAAAGACTTACTCAAGCATATAAAATGTATTAATCATCCATGTTTTAGAATATATATATATTTTTTGAACTATAATTAAAGCATCTCTTCAACTCAAAAATATTTCTCATTCCATAGCTAATATCGAATTCTGTAGACATGTCCATGGATAGATAGGTTTAATGCATCAATGAATGAATTAAAATTACCTATAGATGAGAATTTTTCCCAAAATGTATGTCCACCTATCATCGTGATCTAGAAGGATACAAAGATGGAAATATCTAGAAGTCAAACGAAAATTAAAACTCTGACTACAACGTTTCAACAATCGAGCAAAGTTCTGTAGGAGATCAAGAGAGATCAAGCGAGATCAAACAAGTGTGGAGATGATCTGTTTGATCATAAGGGGATAGAATTTTAATTTAAGTTTAATTCTTAGATGGTATATTAGTGTAATTTTATATCATCATAGGACTCTTAGATCAGTTCGATGGATAATTGTATAAAATCTGCGAGGAAAGACCAAAAATATAGTTAAGTTGTTGTTCATTTAAGTATTTTAAAACTAGGTTAAAGAAACTTTTGCATATTATTATAATACTTTGTTCCTTTTTCCAAGGTGTGGTTGAGCAATCGCTTGATCAATGACATATTTACCCTCATGGGAGGGCCCCCTGGAGAGTTTTAAGGATAGTTAGTTTTTCTTTACATTGCAAATTTTCATAGATAGCCTTCATTCACATCACAATTCCATGTAGTTTTCTCTTTGAATAGCTACATTTTAGTTATTTTCCAATTACATGTTATTTCATTTCCAAATTTCTCATAAAAAGAAAACACCAAAAATATTTATTTCCAAAATGCATTTCATTGAAGTAATTTAGTTTTATGACTTAGTTAAATTAGATAAATTTCATGGAATGATGAAGACATGGTTTTTCAAAAATATTAATGCAAATTAGTAATCACTGGAAGTTAAAATTTATCATTTGATTTACTTTCGTTTTGCAAGTAGTTAGCATTAGTATTTATTTCTACAATTTAGAGTTAGAATTTCTTTTTCTGCAATTTAGAGTTAAGTTTCCTTTTCTGTAAATAGTGTTAAGATTTCCTTTCGCAAAGTTGTGTTAAACTTTTAATTCTTAAATTAGTATTAATATCTCTTTTCTACAATTTAGCATTAATATTTCCTTCATGCAATTAGAGATAGACTTTCAATTATGAAATTATAATAAATTGAGATTTCAAGTTTTAGGTTAATTTTTAATACAATTTGGAATTTGGTTTTGATGTAACTTTAATGGAAATAAAATGTGCATGGCAACTCTTTAATCTCATTTAACATTCATCCACACTTAGATCAATTTCTTACAAAGATAAAATTCTTAGCATATATGGTGCACATACACTTCATAACTACATGAACCTTGGTTGACAATTGATGAAGTAATTTAAGGTCAATTAAGTTACCCAACAAAATTAATAGAATAAGAATAAATGCTAATAAAAAAAGCTAAATCTAAAATAAGTGTGGCTATTCCTTGCCAAAAATTTTGGGAAAAATATATGATCAGATTTCCGAAAATAAATTATTGAAATAGTTTTTCTAATATATATTCAAGAAAAGTATATATGGGATTAAGTCCCTAAGCTATCCTAACCTAATGTAAACAACTAATTTTGAAAATTAACCACTAAATAACATGAGCATAAAGAAAGGTTTAATGTTGACAAGCACATGCTAGGAATAAAGACAATTTTGTATTCCTTGTCTTAAATTCTTTAGAAAATCCCTAGAAATAAATATTTCACTCCGTGACACAATGTTCATTCACTCAATAGTAGGTTGTATTTGAAGAAATGAAGGCTTCTAGTGTTAGATTCTAGTATCTTACGACCAAATGTTGAAAATTAACACTATGAAATTTTACTAAGTTAGAAGACAACTCGTGCTATAAAGGTTTTGAGTTACAATATTTCATACAAGGGTTGGTAAATTCATGTAAATTTATAGGAGTAGCTTTATGTTGTCTTGATGTGATTTTAATGAAATTTTCCTATAGGGTATATTTATTATGGTACAAATAAAATAAATGTAAAAGGCATCAAATTTCATCAAAGTAACTTTAAAATGAAATTCTAAGCTCAATAAACTAATACACTTAGAACAGACACTGAAAAAATTAAAAATCAAACACACTTACAATCTCAAATAACAAAATAAAGAGGAAAAATGTTACCTAGGATTGAGGGGTCCTTTCCAACTCGACTGACACTAAAAATAATTATCTTCCTAAGATGTAGAGAGTTTTCCATCTGATCTTAAGAGGAGAGAAAATTTTTGGAGTAATATCCCCCTTTAGGTTTTTTAACATTTGTGTATGTTATTTTTTTAGTTTTTTATTCTGGTATAACACATGGATTAGTGTATGGGTCAGTGAGGGGGCTCTTACAACACCTAAAATTTATTGAACCTAATTGAAAAATTGATCCAAGTGGATATTGGTAGCCACCCACCTATTCCACTTGGACCCCCACCATTGTTTCTTTCAATTTCCTTGATTGTAGCACAATTTACTATTTTTGGAAGTTTTTCGGGTTCTAAACTTCTGGAGCCATTTTGAGGCCCTAAATGACTTTTTTTGGAAAACGGGAAAACCTATATAGTAGGTGTTTGAAGTAAAAAGTTATAATCTCAAATATATATTTCTAACTAGGTATCGTACTCATCAAACATAGATCATATGCCAAAGTTATGACCCTAGTAATTTTATGTAGCAATTTACCCCAATGAGGCCCACATACTTTTGGCGTTTCATCTCCTATCGATAGGTTTTTCGATGTTTAGATTTTTACATTTTTTTTAAATAATAAATAGGCCTTCAAGCCTCATTGTAACATAGTTCAGGGGCATGTAGCCACCACATCTCTTCTCAGAGATAAGCTACCATTCTGCATGTAAACAATTTTCAGTGTTTTGTTATCAATGAACCGAAGTTACGTTTTCACTATAGCTCTATTTTTATTTTTAGATCTATTTTGCATCTATATTTCATTTTGTTCCTCTATAAATCTAGATAAGTAGTATCATAGTTGTCTTCTCCTTCTTTCTTTTTTCGTGCATACCCCAAACAAGGTTAGGGTATATGGAGTTAGGGCTTGAACTGTAGAAAATCCACGTAGATTCAACTGATAATTTTAATATGCTAAAAAAATATAATTGAATCTACTCTGCCAGTTTCAGAAACAAATTTAGATCTTGAAATCACAAAACATGAAAGAGAATGAATTTCAATCGCATAATACATAAGTAATTCCCGAGGAAAACCTTAGCTAAAAACCCCTCTATTTGTATATTTCATAAGTTATAAAATATGATAATATTACAATTCTTTTCTCCAAGCTAAGAAACCTCTACACTATCTCTATCTATCTAACTAATTCCTAGACAAGCCTGGTTCAATACTTAACCAATTTTCTTCCCTCCAGGATCCCTATTTCCTTGGGCAATTAGGTCCTATTAATTAGGTAAATTCCTAATCCATATTGTGCAATCCATTATGGGCCTTCCTCTAACTGCATGAACCACCTATACAATTTGCATGATTATATAACTGATAATACACTTCCCTTGAAATTCAATCTCAACTGGGTCTTTCTCAAAACTGACATGCATGAGTTATTTATAAGTGAATTATTAGTTATCTGATTGATCACTAGATGAGGTTCAAGTCCAAGCCTCCAATATTTAACCTCTCACTAGCTCCTCCATTAGTTAGAACTAGTTAAACTAATTTTAACTTAGATAAATTTAGTTAATTAATTAAAACTCAAATTAAACTCAACTAGGGATCCTATAATGTAGGATATTCTCTACATGCCTCTAATTTGACCATCAACTCAAATTAACTGAATCAACTAATTCATCCAAACTTATTTAACTCGTACAAGTTTTCATATGATGTGGAATTTCAATTTTATTCTAATTTAATAAAGGGAAATTAAATTAAAATCTTTTCTTGTTTGCATTTTTAACACTCCCTCTCAACAAGAAAGGGATTATCTGATACCTCGATCCTACCTCTATGGAACTTGAATTTTTATCTTGGTTGTGCCTTCGTCAAGATGTCTTCATCCTACTCCTATATAGGATGTACTCTAACAACATAATCTAGATTTGCACACAATATATGAGATGGTGATACCGGTTGTTGATATGCTTGGACCTATCATGAAAACTCGATTAACCGAGATTTTGATGCAACTCTAGTTGTCACAGTAAATCATCGTAGGATCCGTCTGTTGACCAAACAACCTAACAAGGATATTCCTCATCTTGATAGCCTCAAAAGATTATTGAATAGCATCCATGCACTCCGCTTCTGTTGAACTGATTGTAACTGATATCTTCTTCCTGTTGTTCTAGGAAATTGTTGTTGACCCAATAATAAATATACCCCCTAAGGTTCTCTTCCTTTCGGATGGACCCCCTACCCAATCTGCATCTATGAAGCCTTGAATCTTCAATCCCTCTGTCCGCCTGTACCAAAGAGAAAACTGAGTGGTGCCTTTGAGGTATCTCAACACATGTTTGGATGCCTTCCAATAGAGCTTGGTTGGCTTAACCATTGCTAGACTAAGTTGGTTAAATTCATAGCACATGTTTGGTCGTGTTTTCAATAAGTAAATTAGTGAACCCACAAGCTGCTTGTAAATGGTAGCTTCTATTACTTCGCGTGAGGTAGTATATTCCTTCCTCCAATTCCTTGCTAGAATATTTTCCATGGGTTTGTTGTTCTCCATGTGAAATTTCTTCAATATCTTGTTGGAATACTTGCCCTGAGAGACAAACATTTCCCCATCCATTTTCCAAATTTCCAATACAAGTAAATAATGAAATATCCCCATGTATTTCATCTCAAGTTCTCTTGCAAAATATTCTTTGCAATAATTTATCAGCTTCTCATTACTTATTATAATTAAATCATTGACATATATAATATAATCAATAACGTACATTCAACCACCATATGGTGAATGTTTTGATCTACTTCACTCTTTTTGAATCTCAACTTAGTGAAATAGCTTTCGATCCTAGTGTACCAAGTACGTGGTGCTTGTTTTAGTCCATACAACACTCACTTGAGTCTTCACACATGTGACCCTTTCTCAAAGGTCTGAAATCCTTTCAGATGCTCTATGTACACCTCTTCCTCAATCACTTCATTGAGTAAAGTTGTATTTACATCCATCTGATGTATTTTCCATCCCATCTATGTTGAAAGTGCTAGAATAGATCTTATTGAAGAGTACCTTGCTACCAGAGAAAACGTCTCCTCATAATCTATTCCCTCTACTTGAGATAACCCCTTCGCCACAAATATGGCCTTGTGTTCTCCACACTCCCATTTGTTGGTTTCTTCACCTTGTAGATCCATATGGATCCTACAGATGACTTGTCCTCTAGTCTTGGGACAAATTCCCATACATTGTTTCTGATAATGGAGTCATACTACTCTACCATGGCATCAACCCATACTGGTTCCTACACTAGTTCCTTCAATGAGGATGGCTCGGTCTCTACACTCTCACTCATAAGAACCATGTAGCCAATGTACTGATCTGGGGAACTTCTTAGTCTGCGTTGTGATGTGGGTGCTCCCACATTCTCTCTAGCATCATGCATCAACCTGTCAACCTCTCAGGTGTACTTAATTTCATCTCTATATGTTTCTTCATGAGTGAGTGCTTCCACTTTTTTCTCCTCTTCTTGTGGATGCTCCACATATTGAGGTTCTTCTTTTGGAGCTAATAGCTCCTCATCTGCATGCATATGAAGCTCCCGATAAAGGAAAATTCGCATGTCCTTTCCATCATCAAATTTCACATCTCTACGAACCATTGTCATCATGTGAGATGGTAGGTCCACCAGATAGTTGTGAGGTTTATCAGTGTACCCCAAAAATATGCCCAACTTAGTTGTTGGTTCTAAATTTTTTCATGCATCCTTGGTAACATGATAGTACATTAGAACTAAAAACTCTAAAGTGCACCACATTTGGATACTTACCAGAAAAGGCTTCTTTTGCTGTACTCATCCCTAGAATCTGATGAGAAATTTTTTTCTACACATGCATAAATGTGTTGCATGATTCTTCCCACAAGTGCAACGGTAGGACATAATCATGTAACATTGCATGTACAACTCCCACAATGATTTTTTTATTTCTTTATGCAACCCCATTCAATTGTGGGTTATGAGGTGATATCAACTCTCAACGAATTCCTTCTGATGCACAAAATTTCTTGAATTCATTCGACACATATTATCCACTGTTGTCGCTCTTGAGAGCCTTCACTTTCATTGTTGTGTCTTTTAAAACAAGTGATTTGAAATCAAAAATTTTGAGAACCTCTGGTCTTTCTTTTGCATGAAGAATATCCAACACCTTCATGAGAAATCATCTACAAAAATCACATAATACCTATGCTTGGCCATGTATGCTTTCGATAGTGGTCCACACACATTTAAGTGAACTTTTTCAAGGATCACTTTCGCTCGACTGTCTTCATCATGAAAGGTGACCTTGGAGTACTTCCCCAATTTACACTCTTTTCATATGCCATGCTACAAAAGTGAACCCTTGGGAAGTCCTGTAGCAATTTATTGCATGATTGTCAAAGCTTTGTGGTGTAGATGTCCCAATATTCTATGCCAAAAATCATTGATGTCTCGGTTCTCCACCTTATCTGCTTTCATGCTCAAGGCATCACAATGTTCTACATCCAATTTGTAGAGGGTCTTTACCTGAACCCTGATTTTCTTCACTTTTCTCGTGGCTATGTGACGAAGGAATTCCTTTCCTTTGCTAAATATCACATCGTATCCGTGATATTCCAACATACTAACTGAAACTAATTTCTTCTTCAAACCATGAACATACATGACATATTTTAATGTGAGATGAGAATGAGACTCCCTCTGAAATGTAACAATACTCATGTCGTTCATGCTATACCTCCCATCGTATCCCATCTCAATGTGCATCTAGAGGTCCTTCTCCTCTAATTTGTTGAAGAACTCTTTGTTGTTGGTCATATTGAATGAGGATCCATTATCTAGGTACCACACAGAACCCATCACCGATGACACCATGCATGGGATGAGAGTGAAATCCAAATATAATTATGAAGCAAGAGATTCACCTGTCACTTCTCCTTAGGGCTTATTTTTGGCTTTCTTGTGCAGACATTTTGTGGCATAGTGTCCCAGCTCGTGACAACGAAAAAATTTAATCTTCGACACATCCTTCTTCTTCTCTAACTGACCAGAATCTGATTTTGAATGGGATGACTTCCATTTCAATTTATTTTCCTTACCATCATAGTCAAAATTATCCTCGTCATCTTGCTTTGATGAGTATCCATCTCTTGTTTTCCATTGAATCTCTTCTTTCACCAAGTTAGACCACAATCACTCCCACTCTCGTAGCGTCTCCCTCCCATTCACTAAATATTGGTAGTTTTGCCAATTCTTGGAAAGGCCTAGAATTGTTCGGCTCACCAGATCATCCTAGAAAACTATAACACCAACACTTCCAAACCCATCTTGACATTGGGTGAACTTGGTTAAGTATTTTGGTATTGTGTCGCCCTTCTCCATCTTGAATTTTTTGAGCTTGTCCTTCAACGCCAGCTTCCTGTGGTCACTGTTGTTTTGAAAAAAATATGTTAAGGCCTTTGACATAGCATATGTATTTTCCTTTCCATGGAGTTTTGAGACAATACGATCTCAAACACCTTCCAATAGGATCCTTATTTTATTTCCTACGTTATTCTTCCATGCCACCATATCTTTAGCATCTTTTGTTGCACTCTTAGGAATATTAATATCTATGAAATCCTTTAGCTTGTTGTCTTCCAACGTTGATTCAATAATCTCTCTCCAAGATATGTAATTTGAGCTACCCTCAAGGGAATATTCGAGTCTCAATCCAGAGAAAGACATAATGATCCTATTGCTAGTCCTGAAGAGTAGATTTGAAAATTAGATTCACCTGCACAGAAAAAACTCGTATTTCTCTTCTAGAATGATTCCTTCTCTAATAGAATGTATAAAATACATGTAGATTTAATTGATAATTATAATATTCTAAAAATATATACTTGAATCTACTCTACCAATTGCATAAAATGATTTAGATCTTCAAATCACAAAACATGAAAGAGAAAGAATTTCAATCGCGCAATACACAAGTATTTCCTGGGGAAAGCCTTAGCTAAAAAAACCACTATCTATATATTGTATAAGTTAGAAAATACAAGAATATTACAATTTTTTTCTCCAAGCTGAGAAACCTTTGAACTATCTCTATCCGTCTCACTAATTCCTAGACAAGCCTAGTTCAATACTTAACCAATTTTATTCCCTCTAGGATCCCTATTTCCTTATGCTCTTTCCTTGGGTAATTAGGTCCTATTAATTAGTGAAATTCATTAGGGACATTCCTCTGACTGCATAAACCACATGCACAATTTGGATGATTATACAACTGATAGTACACTACCTTGTAACTCCAATCTCAACCGGGTATTTCTAAAAATTGACACGCATGATTTGTTTGAGTGAATTATCAGTAATTTAATTGATCACTAGATGTGGTTTGAGTCCAAGTTGCACTCTCTTACCTCTCACTAATTCCTCCATCATTTAAAACTAGTTAAACTTATTTTAACTTAGATAAATTGAGTTAATTAATTACAACTAAAAATAAACTCAACCAGGGCTCCTATAATGTAGGAGATGCTCTACATGCCTCTAGTTTGACACTTAACTCAAATTAACTTATTCAACTAAGTAATCCTAACTTAGTTAACTCATACAAGATTTCCTGTGATGTGGAATTACAATTTTATTCTAATTTAATCAAGGGAAAATTAAATTAGAAATTTTTCTTGTTGTTATTTTGAACATGAACTAGTTGAACCTTTGTTAGGCTGGCCTCACCAACACTGAAAACCTCCCATGGGGGAATAAAATAAATAATATTGAGCAGGAGATCATTTCCAAACATTTCTTGAAGAAGCCCATGAGTGAAAAAGGAACGAGAATATGGATAGCTTTTCCCAAACCCTTGGGTAGATGCCCACAGGCGATACATCTTCATCCAAAAACCACCCTAGAGGTGCCACTCCCTTTAAGGTGACAATCCAATATGTGAAGGCTAGATATATGGATATGTCATAGATAAATGGTTAAATCTATTGGAAGGATATTTTCTAGTTGATGATTTTTCCAATAGGGAAAATATTACTTTTTCACTCCTCAAAGTCACCCCCACGTAAAGGTTTAGTCGAAAACCTAGTGTGAGTAGAGGGACGAAAGGGAACCCTCGCTATTTTCATTTATATCGAATTGGAATTGTTTTTGAGACACCATCAAGGAACAAAATCACCCTATCATGAGCTATGAAAACAAGTACATAAATTGGACCACACTATGGAATGGAAGGGACTAAGATGTGTCGGAGTTCAAAAATATTTTTCATACCCTTCGCATGAAGTTGGGTATCAAGGATTCTGAGTGAAATCATGTACGAAAGTACTGCGACTATCTACAAAAATACATCTAGGACGAGATGGATTTCCTTGACATCTCATCGCTTGGAGTTTCCTATCAATACACTGTCAAGATCGAGTATAAGTTTAAACAGAATAAGCAATACATTGGATTTTCAAATCCATAGCAAGGGAAAGATATACCCAAACCAAAGAACAAAGGACAAAGCCAATGTGGCGTTACCCAGGACAACCCACTGAAGTCACGAGAAAAGAAAAACACCATGAAGACAAATAAGGACACAGGGTAGTTGTGTGAGTTCCATAAGAGCCCCACTCACAACACTAGTGAGTCTTGAGCTGAGCATTAATTGGTGGTTGTGTTGAAGGCTTTAGAGTCATATGCATGTTCTGAATTTGAGTCAGAACCTGACAAGCGGAATGAGAAAGGGAAGCAGATTATTGATGAATATCCCAATGCGATTGTTGCCACCTCCAAGATCCATAATATTGAGCCCGAATTTCTAGAGGAAGGGGATCAACTCCTCCACTGACAGATGTTCGTGAAGGGGTCTCTTCTGAAATTCATTGTAACAACCCTAGTTAAAAATCCATGTAGAAATTATAATACTAAGGTCATGCGACACGTATTCCAAGCTGAATGGTGGGAAAAACATCCTAGAGGGTGTTGATTTCAATTATTATGGCTAAAGGAAATTGGCAAGGGTAACGAAAAGGCTTTGGAAAGGCATGAGGGATTAATTGGACTTTTATTTATGAAAATAATGGAAAAGAGGAGAAAAGGGAGGTAAAAGGTCACATGTTGCACATGAGGAGAAAAATGAAGGAAAATACTGGAAATTGAAGAAAATATAGGCCACATTGATAAAAATGCTTATGAGGATCAACTGGAAAGCTTTTCATAACACTTATGGCTTTCATTATATTCTCTCTCTCTCTCTCTCTCATACTCTTGGATACTTATAGTTTATTGGAGCACTCTTGGAGCATGTGGCATATTTGGATATTTGGAGTAAGAACACAAAGAAAGAGAAGGAAAGAACAAAAGGACATTGAGATAAAAAACTACATCTAGATTGCTTTGCAGGCATCAAGTTGCATGTATGGTTCCCTTGATAGTTTTGGCATGCATGGCACATGCATGTCATTTCTTGGTTATGATCTGTCCTTGGAATGGAGGATTTCCTGGATTTACAGTGGATTTTCCTAGAATTTTAATTTCATGGATAGCCATGGGGTTGTAGATTCAATTTCATTATTTGTTTTATGGATGGTTCTCATGTTCCTTTAGCGGTGGGTTGAGCTATTAGTTCCTAGAATCCTTGGTTGGAGAAATGATTTGGAAGGCTGACATGTAGTTGTGGGTTGAGCTACTAGTCCTGGAAGCCTTGGTTGGAAAAATTCTCTGGAAGCCCTAGGTGGGCTGAGTTACTATTCCTGGAAGCCCTAGTTGGAGAAACTCTCTAGGGGCCCTATAACACATGGGATTGAGTTACTAGTCCTCTAAGCCCTAGCTAGAAAAAATGCTCTGGATCCCTGGAAAAAAATGGATAGAGACCAATCCATGATGGTTGTGATGTCCGACTATGAGGTGGAATCATTGGTTGAGGGTTGAGTTGGTTTGACCTCTAGAAGCCCTGGTTTGCTTTATGAGATCCCACATCCATGTTTGGAATATGGCACGGGGGTGACTAGCTAAAGGGATATTTGGCTTAGCCATGTCTATGGGTGGAACATGGAAGTCTTAGACTTGGTTGCATTTTTCTTATAGAAATAAGAGCTCTTTTCACCTTGTATTAATGGGTAAATATGCTTGTTATTCTATGGTTTATTTGGATATTATGTGCTTGTAATTTTTGTTTCTTATATGTTGTCTATGACTGAGTTGTATTATGGTGATGAAGTATGGCTCTCATCATGTTTTGATTCATAATTGAATGAACAACTAATCCATGCCTAAATAAAATATAATTCAATTAATGTGATGTAGCAACAATAGTTCTTAGTGATTCTCAAATAAGTGTGAGACCCATATGCTCAGATCTATTGCTTACAAATATATATTACATAATTGTTACATGTTTGACGAAATTCATGTCATGGCTAGTAGGGGTCCATTCAAGTCATTGTTTGAATAATTTCTTTAACGTCATTGTTTCATTGTGTTATTTCATTCATGAAATTTTCATTCAGTTATGCGCAGTGGCCTAGGTTTTGGGCTTGAAAAAGTGCCTTGAATCCCATGGATGAAAGATAAGGTCAGGAAAATTTGGTCCCTGGATGCAGGCATGCATGCTTGTGCATTCATCCGGATCCTCCCAGATGTAGGCGTGCATGCTTGTGCATGCGTCCAAGGGTTAAGTGCATTAAAAAATCAGTGGGACCTAAGGGCTAGAGGCATGAGTGTTTGGGTTAGCTCCTGGGGGTTCTGCTGCTAATGTGGAAGGTCTGTTTTATGTGTTTCCATTTATTCCACTTCCTTAAGGTCACCTAGGAGGTTGAATCAGATCATAGTAGCATCTCATCGTATTTTTACCCCAGTGGGTTGGTTACTTGGGTAGATGTGGGATGAGGGTGTTACATAGTGGTATAAAAACATGGTCCACCCCTTGGACTGGATGGGCGGTGTGCGTTGGTCATGAATTAGTTTCGGTTGCACGTGTGTTAGTCATCCTTGTGGTCTATATGTTTGTTTCATAAGCATGGTGTCGATCATGGTTGTCATGATGTCAATGTGAAAGAGGATGTTGCTCTTGTGAATTGTGTCATCATGAGTGTATCATTGGTTATTCATTGGGATGTGTTTTCTTTGAATACATGTCAGTTGCATATGTGTTCTATATGTTGGTGGAATATATGATTTTTGTGTATGCATGGTGAGGGTCATTTTTGCAGTTGTGTCGTCATGTGGAAGTTGATGGTGTTGGTTGTTGGATGTGATCATCATGAGTGCATGTCGGTTATGCATTTGTTATGCATGTTAGTGTATATATGTTACTATGCATGCATTTTCATGGTTATGGTTGTTGTACATGAGGTCATTGTATGCAATTAGGTCATCATGATGTTTTTCATATGTTATAATGCTAATGTATTGGCTGAGATAGAGTAGGAGATGAAAATCACCAAGTGAAGTTGAAACACTAGGCTTTGGATAAGAGCAAATCGTCATACATGTATTGGGTGTTTGGATTGCATGTATGTTGGTGAATGGTTGTTAGAAGAATTAGAGTTATATACATGTTTGTCAATTTATTGTTGTTGTGGTTACATGCATGGTAGATGTTAGTGAATCAGTTTGTTCATATGCATGTTTGTTGAATAGTCATGAATGATATTAATGTGTTATATGAATTGTTGTTTTTGTTTTACAGTAGTTAACTTGATGATTGTTTTATAGGTTGTGGATGAGTATGTTATAGGTTAACTTGTTGTTGATATATTTTACTTAACTTTATGATTAGGGTTATGGCATTAAGATATTGATGTTATATGTATTATACTAATTTGGTTCGACCTATGCAAATGATTAGGGTTATGGAATTAATATATTGATGTTATATGTATTATACTGATTTGGTTTGACCATTCAAGCATGAGTTAATATGTTGTTATATTATGTCATACTAATATAGAATGACTCCAAATATGTGGTTGTTATGCAAGAATGACAACTATTTATGTGTTTATGATGTGAACATGTTAGATAGTTACTGTTATGGATATCATGAACTTATTTATGTTTGAGTTGGTATGTTGAGAAGTTATATTTTTCTAATCTAGATTGATTGTGCAGATAAGATAGCCTCCCCTGAGAAATATTAAGGTATGAGTTTTCTTATGTCATCTACTTGGTGCTTGACTATTTGATTATGTCATCTATTTGGTGTTGAGTGTTTGGTGTCTATTATGTCATCTAGTTGATTTAACTAACATGGTGTGTTTATAGCTTGTTTGAATGTTTGATTAAATACATGATATGAGCATGTGTTTGTAAGGTTGCCTGCAAGAATGATCTTGTTTTAAGAAGGTTGTACTAACACATATGTGTTGGGACAAATGATATGTACTTGAGTATACGTAGGTGATATTTGTAGCATTATGTATTATGACTGATGAATGTGAAGTTGATTGCGTATTATGACATTATTGTTAGTATTGGTAAAATTTGATTTCAAATTGATAAATATGTTCTCTTGATATTTGGTACATACAAATTACATGCATGTTCAGTTACAGGTCAGTGTGCTTGTCACAACAAGGTAAGATAACTGGTATAATGTTATATTTATTTATGCACTGACAATTGTGTAGTTATGGCATTATGATTCAAGTATTGCATGGCAAAAGAGATTTCCATGAAATCTTGGAGAAGGATCAGGTTGAATTTTTCTTCGGAAACACTGGGGACCCATAGGGATTTAGTCATTCTATTTTTTTCCAGTCTTGTTATTTTGGTCTCTTGTGGTTTGTTATGCTTGATTTGCAGCTTTGTTTATATATATTTTATGACCATACCACTCTATTTCGGTGTTGTATTGTTATTGGTTTTCATGGTTTTTCTTCTCATTTTCTCTTGTTATTGATTTTTATGTTTTGAGGGTCTTGGGAATTGGTTGGGAAAGAGGAAAATTTATGGAGATCTGGGAGAGATTTGTGGTACCCAATAGGTAATGTAAGTACCATATGAAGCTGAGTGCATGATTAAATGGTAGCAGAATGTAATAATATGACAACCAGTTGGAATTGGTTGGGTCCATTGAGGTAAATGGGCAGTGGCAGAATAGTCACGAGAAAGGTAACTCAAAAAGTAAAGTGAATGGATTAGAGGTGTTAGATGCTTTAGATATCTTTGGAAATGATGTTCTCAACATTGTGCATGATTTTCACCAATAAAGGAAGTTCTCTTAACCTAAACCTTACGATATCTATAAATTGTGTTGTGATCATGATTAGGTTTATGTTTATATATGTTTACATATATGTATGTATATCGTGTCTGACAGAGTCGTCATGGATCATGGTTATTTAATGCTAAATTTTTATATGTATATATGTGTGTATGTATGTATTTATGTATCTATATGACATGGTCAGGGAAAATTTTAAGGATGGAAAATTATCTTGAAGTTTAAAAAATTGGCGAATCTCACTAGTCCCTAATATTAAAAATATAAAATTTGTATTGATGTATTTGTAAAATAATTCAAATTTATAATGATTTCATATATACTCTCTATATAATGTTGGTGATTTTTAACGTAAAATAGTTTTATATTGTAAAATTTGGGCGAATCATTTTTATCAAAAATGGAAATTGGCAAATCTTTTTTTTGGAAAAATCAAGGAAAATTAGCCCACCTGCGAATATTAGCCCCTAAAATTTTCCATGGACATGGTTTTTAAGGATCATTCTTGTGCAGGAATGATTGCTTATTCCGGTGAATGACATGCAGAGGTTATTTGTCTTATGAGAAATCAAGTGGGAAGAGTATCCTTGACAGATCTATGAGGTCAGTATCATGTGGAAATGAATTGATATTATATGCTTGTATTATTCCTATGC